>JAHWFP010199010.1:6499-28379 GCA_023313725.1 Lithobius niger | reverse complement strand
TTTTTTTTCATTTTGGCAATGAAAATTAGTGCTCTGAATTCCTATCAGAGTTTAAACTTTTTTCAAACAGTGTTATTTTGACGTGGTAGTGCTGTGTGGTACGAAATGATAACAGTTAAATTTAGCACCTTAACAACTAGAACCGAAGTGGGCAATTGGATTTATTATGGTTAATTTTACCTTGGCAGTGTTCTAGAGCGACGCACTGGCGTGTCCGCACAGGCAGTATTATAAACCTGAAGGTTCAAAAAATGCGCTGCTAAATTAACCCTTGTAAATTCGATTGTGCCATTGCCCATATTCGGGCTAGTGTGTGCCGGTGTAAAATTTAACACCGTAGGTTTATGCTCAAACTTAGTGAAATCTGGTCTGTGCTGAGGCTTAGGCCAGAAGTGTTGTTTTGTAAAACGTTGCAAATGGTGAACGTAAAACATTTTTTCAAAGCCTAGTCCCTTTAAATTTAACTTGTAGGCAGTTAATTTATACAACTAGGTAGGCTACAGTCAAGCTTGATTTATTTCTGTGTTTAAATAAGTGACCGGTAGTCTTGAGTGCTCCAGTTTAATCCTTGCATGTTAAACAGGATTGTAATTAAATTTAATTAAATTTAATTTTGTAGGCTTATGCCAAAGACAGGTGTTGGTAGCAAACCACCTGTAACTGCTAAAATTAGCAGTGAAAGTGAAACTGAAAATAATTCAGTAGTGAACGCAAGCGTTAATGAAGCTAGTTCTAATTTAAATCTAAATTTTGAATCTAGTGATAGTGAAGACGACGTCAACATGGGTTCGTCTAAAACCGCTGGTTTATTTTCGGAATTCGATTGCGAGTCTGACACATGGGAGAAATACTCCAGCCGAATTCGTTACTTTTTTTTAGCTAAAGAAATACCAGCAACCAAGCAAGTTAATTTTCTAATGGCATCTGTGGGCCAGAAAATGTTTGATAGAATTCTTAATATCCTCTCACCTGATTTGCCCGACTCATTAACATTTGATGAGCTCGTTAAAAAAGTTTTAGACGACATTGAGCCAGTGCCCTCAGTGGTATCTGAGCGTGTTAAATTCTTTAGAAGATCGCAAAAATCAGATGAGAGTATCGGGGAATATTTAGCTGCCTTAAAGCTAATGACGAAGTATTGTGTCTTCGCAAAAATTAAAGACATTAACAGCGAAATGATTAGGGATGGCCTAATTGGGGGGATCCAATCAGAAGTCATTCAACGCGAGTTGTTGAAGCAGACTCTGGATTTAAAGGCTACAACATCCTTAGCTTTATCCTTAGAATCTGCTGAAACAGACTAAAGCGTTTTGAGAAGCCATTCTAAAGCTGTTAACTACGTAGCTAAAAAATCGGGCAAAACATCAAGTAGGCCTAAATCCACTAAGGATTTCATTTGCTATTGTTGCGGCAAAAATGGCCACGTGAAAACACGTTGTAAATATCGAACCTATACTTGTGGCCGTTGCCACACTGTCGGCCATTTAAAAGCCGTGTGCCGAAAAGCTAGCCATTCGAATAGAACTTTAAAATCACTCGACCACCCTAAAGCAAGTTCTAGCACAAATTTTAAGGCTAGGCCGAACACAAAACAAAAGTATAGCTACAAAAAACGCGTCAACAAACTCGAACGCGATAGCGAAAGTGATAGTGAAGAAGGCCAGGATGTTGAAGACGAAATTTCAGAGTCTGGTTCCGGGTCTGATAGCGATTCAGACAACGACTATCTTGTACTGAAAAATAATACTCTTGGACTGAGTCAGGCTGCGGACCAGATTTCAATTCCCCTACAAACCAACAAAATAATAGTAGTAGTTAATTCTATGAAAATCCATAAATGGAAAATGCCAGTCTGCCTAAATGGTGTCAAGCTAGAAATGGAACTTGATTCCGGGGCAGATGCATCCATTATCCCTATTGAGTGGCATCAAAAATATTTTGCGGACTGTCCTTTAAAACTCAGTCCGTACTCGATACACTCATACACTGAAGGAATTGAGAACACGAATTACACTGTAAGTCTGAAGGTTGAAGTTCAAGGTCAAATCGAACATTTGAATGCTTTAGTTTCAAAATTATATAAACCTGCATTAATGGGAAAGGATTAGCTTTCTATTTTTCGAGTTAATTTCCATCCTTTTTACGACCTACAAACGAAAGTGAAACCTAAAAAAAGTGTTAAGAAAATTAAAACTAGCATTACGCCAGTCGACACTTCCGAAATAGTGAAGGGTTTCCCGGAGCTATTTTCTGAAGGCATGGGTACGTTTAGGAATTTTAAAGCCAAAATTCATTTAAAACCTGATGCCAAGCCTGTGTACAGTCGTGTAAGACCGGTTCCGTTAGCACTCAAAGAAAAAGTTAACCAAGAAATTCGTAGATTGGTTGGCCTTGGAATTCTAGAGCCTGTGGAAACTTCTCAGTGGTTTACGCCGATCGTCATAGTTCACAAAGCGGATGGTCAAATCCGAGTGATTGGTGATTATAAAACCACCGTGAACCCTCAACTCGAAGTCGACCACTATCCAGTTCCCACGGCCGCAGAATTATTCAGTGAATTAGCAGGCAGTGACACTTTTTCCCTTATCGATCTTAAGGATGCATTTCTGCAAATTGAACTCGACAAAGAGTCACAAGAAGCTTTGACAATAAATACACCCCTTGGTTTGTTTAGATGGCTTCGCGTACCCCTGGGCCTGGCGTCCAGTCCTGGAATTTTCCAGAAGGTAATGACTCAAGTCACCAGTAAAATCCCCAAATGTCTCCCGTTTTATGATGACATCCTGGTGAGCGGGAAGGGGGGTGAGCGTGACGAATCGTTAAATAAACTGTTAAATGCTTTACAAGATGCAGGAGCCAAACTTAGGATCGAGAAGTGCAAACTGTCGCGGCCTGAATTAAAATATTTAGGCCACATGATAAATGCAGAAGGCCTGCATACACTCCCTGAGGTTATCGAAGCAGTCACAAACGCTCCTAACCCAACATGTATTCAAGAGCTACAGAGCTTTCTGGGTTTTGTAAACCATTACTCAAATATCTACCAAATCTCGCTCATATTCTGTCATCAGTAACACGTTTGTTAAGCCCAAGTGGGAAGTGGGTTTGGGGGGCAGAATGCGACCGAGCCGTGAGTAAAGTAAAAGAATTATTTCTTAAATCAAAAGTTCTGGTTCATTACGATCTGAAATTAAAGCTCAAGCTCGTTTGTGACGGCTCACCCTACGGGGTCGGCACGTGCCTGATGCATGTCATGAAAAACGGTTAATCACGGCCGATAGCTTTCGCTTCATGTAAACTCACTCAAGCGGAAAGAGGCTACTCGCATTTCGACCGGGAAGCACTCAGCGTGGCTTGGGGAGTGAAACGGTTTCATGAATACGTTTATGGTCAGCGATTCATACTGCAGTCTGATCAGAAGGCTTTAGTTTGGATTTTTGGCCCTAAAAAGGGAATACCGCAGATGGCAGCCGCCAGGGTTCAGCGTTGGGCAGTGATGCTTAATGCTTACGATTACGAATTCGAACACATTCCCGGTAAACTTAATTTGACGGCAGACGCTTTATCGCGCCTTCCCCTCCCAAATACCGAGGAATTCGAGAAAGCAGAAGAGCAGTACAATATTCTTGCTTTAGAAACTATTTCTAATCTTCCAGTTTTAAACGAGACACTCGTTCTTGAAAGTAAACGTGATAAAATCCTTTCAAAAGTTTATCGTTATGTGAACCATGGTTGGCCTGACAAATGCGAAATTCCCGATCTGTTACCGTGCTTCACACGTCGTGCTGAAATCTCTGTCGAAAACGAAACCTTATTTTGGGGGTATAGAGTCCTGGTGCCGACGGCCTTGCGGAGACAAATCTTGAAAGATCTACACAGTGCTCACTTAGGCATAGTTAAATTGAAAAGTTTAGCTAGACAAAAAGTCTGGTGGCCTAAGATTGACTCTGACATTGAAAATAAAGTCAAATCATGCCAAAATTGTCAAGAGTATAAAGATACTCAAACGTCAGGTCCTAAGCATACGTGGGAATATCCACTAAAACCAAATAATCGCTTACACGCTGATTTTTTGGGGCCGATGGACAATTACATGTTTTTCATTCTTGTAGACGCACATTCAAAAATTCCTTTTGTGCATAAAATGAAGTCAACAACGTCCGCGCGTGTCATTGACATTTTAAACAATCATATAGCTTTATATGGTTTAATGGACAGCTTAGTTACGGACAATGCTGCCCAATTTTTGTCAGCAGAATTCCAAAATTGGTTAAAATCCAACGGAATTAGGCACATGACCGGGCCAAGTTTTGCGCCTTGGACCAACGGTTTGGCTGAGGTATACGTCCGTAATTTCAAGAGTGTCTACAAGGCCGCGCGGCGACAGGGGTCTACTATTCAAGAGAGTATAAATTCTTACTTGTTATCAGCACGAATCACTATCTCAGCTACCACGCAAGCAACACCCGGAAAATTATATTTTAACCGAGAATTAAAGTCTCGGCTGGATTTATTGTTCCCTGACCCTATTGCTGCCATACGCCGTAAACAATTAAAACAAGTACAGAGCACCCACCATCGTGAGTTGAAAACGTATCAAATAGGTGAAAAGGTTTGGTATCGTGACTTTTCAACGGCAAATGACAGGCTATGGTCAGTCGGTATGGTTAACCAAAAATGTGAAAATCAGTCCTATACTATCGTTGATACTAACGGTAATACGATTCGCAAACATCGCGAACACCTAAGGTTACATACCGCGGAAAATGATTATCCAGAACAGCCTCCAAACGCACTAAGTCCGACAGCAAAAAGCAGTAATTCTTTCGTGAATAATAATGAGCAACATCACTCAAATTTCAAACGCATGTCATTTGGCGGCAAACAACGTGAAAAGCCAAGTTTCGCTGACGTAGTTCCTGAGCATCGATCTCTCGGCCAATCCAGAAAGTCAATTTCTGTTACTGAGGGAAAAATTCCACCAATCCAACAGCTTGAAAAATCACCTGAGAATTTACATCGCAAGTCACCAGGTGGCAGGAAATCTCCAGCGAAATTACCCCCCACACACGAAGTGGATGAGTCTGCTAACGTAAATAACCAATCACCTTTGGCTACTATCAGCGCCCCTCTTGAAGGGAATTCGAAGTCAGAAAGGTCACCATCTCCATCGATTATTACGTCACCATCCACTAAGCAATCACCACCGAAGCCAGGTCATGCTAACAAAAAAGCGAAAACGAATCCCAATAAACGCAAAGTTGTCCTTTCACCAACACAGGTTGATATTGCAGCGCAGCTTCAAAATGCTCATCGTTCAAAGAGACTGCGTAGAGCTCCAGAGAAGCTCAATTTGTAGTTTTTTTGCAAAATTACCATTTGGCTACAACTTCTTCGTTTTTTTTTGGTTGTAATCCGTTATTTATGAATTAGATGATAGTTCTTTTTAAACTGTAGCGAGTAACGCTAAAACGTTTTGTCCCCTAGTTATTCGTGCAAAGAATCGGCTCTGTTAATTTTAAAAATGTCCACCTTTAAAATTAGCTAAAAATGTAAGTGTATTTTGTTGTTCGTGTGAAAAATTGATTTCACGATTTTATCTTTTTTGTATCTTTTTGTCTTTTCATGTACCTAAACACTTCTGACATCGGAACAAAAAATTGCTTGGAGCCGCAATTCCCACTCCGGTGAAGCCCAATCCAAAGCAACGCTGTCCACAGCAACGCTGTAGCGTTTCAGCTGCAGAAATGGTTGCTGCAAAAAGAAAATTAACCAAAAAAGGCTACGAAATTAAAACAACATTGAAAATTTAAATTGAATTTATTGTAAAATTGCTCCAGAAATCAAAACAGAAATTTAAAACTGGCAAGTTTTCAGCCAGTTTATTAATGTTTAATTTTTTGCTTAATCATGTACATCTTCAGTTCTTTATTTTTGTAAAACAGCTTTCAAAAATAATCTTTAGTTTTCCCTCGAAAGCGAAAAATTATGTATCTTTCTTTAAAAATAGGTAGTGCACTAAAAAATACATCTTGCCTTCGTAATCATGATTTTATTTCCAGCTAGGCTTAGATTATTTTTTTTTCTGTTTTTTTTTTGCCTGCTGCATTGTGGAGTCGTCACTTGTGTGCTCCACAATGGCAGCCATCAATTTCATGGCAATATGTTAACCCTACCAAGATACCCCTTTAACTACTAATAGGCTATTCCATAATTATATATTGTATTAAGTTGCATCACATGACTTCCTGTTATAATTGTATTTAAAGAGAAGTAAACAGGAAGTTCGCTGTCTTATCAGCTGTAGCCTACACTCTGGTAGTCTGTGTGTTTATTACCATTGGTGCCCACGCTGGGCTAAGGTGTGTCCCCGTCTAGGACATCACAGCGTGTGGAATGGATAAATTAGGGGGATGGTTTGCAATCTTCCAAGGGTTCGTAAGCCATGGCCTTTATGAGTTTGGCACGAATGGCATGTTTTGATGAACCTATGTAATAATTTGCTCAACCTTGGAAAATACATAAGCCTTTGCAGGCGTGCTAAGGTTTTCTAGCATCAAAATGGCCTCCCAAAACAGTGCTGTAATTCAGCTCCAACATGTTCCTCTGTAAATTACGAGGAATAAACATTTTTAGATTGGACGACTCAGAGGGGTCGTCCGCAAGCTCGTAATAGATTACACCGCTCTGATGATCAAGATACATCTGTCCAGATATTTATCTACAAATCTCTGTACAGTACTGAACCTGGTTTCCAGGGTTTCCCCTGCAAAGGGAGCGTGAGTGTTTTCATAAATTCGTCACGTTGGGTCTCTGCCGCAATCATTTCCACTGTTACCTGTCCAACCTCGATGTTACAGTTGAAACAGTCATTGTTGAAGACATAAAATGGATGCTTGACTTTGGGCAATTTGACTTCCACTAGTGGCGGATTTAGCCCACCTTCGTCAGGAGGTGAGGTTCCTTCATACATACAAGACAAACTATCGGCGGGTGCATTTAACCGGCCGGGTTGAAAAACCAACTTAGCCTCTAATGAAGACAAGAATACTAGCCATCAAGCAATGCGCCCTCTGGTGTTTTTCTTGACTTCCATTAGGGGTAGCGGATAGAGGTCTGTTACGAGAAGTATATCTCCTCCTTCTACAAGTTGGCGCCATTTTCTCAATCCAAAAATTAAACTTAAACACTCACGTTCAGAACAGGAATAACGAGATTCAGCTTCTGACAGTCTCCGTGATGCCATGTCCACAGTGACAGTTTGGTCGCTGTCTGGTGCTTTCTGGCACAACAAACAGCCAATGCCAGTTCCGCTCGCGTCTTCGTACAAAATCCACTGCTTAGCTGGGTCAGGGTGGGATAGAATTGGTGCGTCCAATAAAGCACTTTTAATGTTATTAAACGCCTTATCTTCTCTAATACCCCACGTGAGTTGCTTTTGTTTACTATCACGCAGTATATCTGTCAATGGAGAGATTCGCTCAGTAAATCTCGGCACAAACTTTCTGAACCAAGACGCACGGCCTACGAACGAATGTACCTCTTTTACAGTTTTTGGCACAGGCCAAGTTTGCAAAATCAGTACTTTGGCTGGGTTAGCTTTAACACCATCATCGTCACCAAATAACCTAGGACCAATAGTTCCTTAACGCAAAACTCTGTTTTCTGAAAGTGTCCTGATAAGCCTTCTTCGCCCATCATGGTCAAGCAAGCTTCCAGGCCTATCAAATGATCGTTCCAAACCCTATTGGCCAATGCTAAGTCATCCACATGATGAAGTGGCTCCTAGGTGGCTTATAGGTTCGAAGCATTGCGTCATAGCACGACAAAAATGTGCCCCGTCATTCCGGAGCCAAAATTGAGCACCAAGTGGAATGTACTGAGCTTCATTTGTTACAAACGATGCCTTTTTACCACTCTCGGGGTCGAGGGGTATGCCAATAGCCATCACGAAGATCAAAATTTGATCGATAGGGACATTTGTCGTAACGTGCTATGAGGGAATCAATGAGTGGCAGTGGGAATTTGTCCCGTGGGCAAGATTTATTGAGTGGGAAAAAATCTATCACCATCCTTGTCCGTCCGTCTTTTTTTGGCACCAAAAAAACTGGACAACAGTGTTCACTGAAACCCGGAACTATTACTCCTATGTCAAGCATGTTTTTAATATGCACAGCGACCTGCTGTCTGCATAAATAGCTAAGGGGATAGAGATGGCAAGCTACTGGAGGAGCTCCTTTAGTGTCAATCACCATATCTGAGCAATGCTTAAATTTACCCACTCTGGTAGAAAATACATGACGATAGGAAGCTAGTAAACAGAAAAGTTGTTCTTTCTGATCGCCATTTAATATAACAATTTTATCAACTTTCTCTCGGATCTCCTCCAAGGTTGGATGTAGCTCTGCGCTGCCAGCAATAGCACCTACAGTTGGGGGAAGGACGCGCAGGGGATTGCGACGAAGAGCATACACGTCTCCTTTGTAAGGATGCCAAAACCAATAATTCTTTTTAAAATTCAAAACCATGCTAGACCAAGTCAAAAAGTCTGCACCAAGAATTATTGGCTGAATAGCATTTGGCATCTCAATAACTGGGTAAATAAAATAATGGGTCTTAATTTGGATTGGAATAACGAAAAACCTAGGGCAAACTGCCCAACGCCCATCCGCATACCAAATGCGATATTCCCTGTTTCTAAACTTAAATCCCAAACTTACAAGGTCTTCGTGTAAACCTTCGTGAACAAAACTTAAGCTCGAGCCTTCATCTATAAGTGCGTCAGCAATTTCGTCCCCAATTCGCACACCAACATAACCACGAGGTCTATTTTGGGGCTCACTAGGTCCTTCAACTATTTCAAGGAGGTCGAAATAATCTAGCTTTTTGGGACGCTCAGCTTGACGACCTGTTGGTATTCGTCGAGGATTGTCAGGTAACTGGCCTCCGTACCAATAATCGTGAGGCAACGGTACTGCGTTACCGGCTTTCGCAGGTTGCATTATACATTTGGGTAAGGTGGTGCACTAGGATTTAACCCAGAAATTGTTTGGGGAATCTGGCTAACATTAGATGCACTCGAATTCCTATTAAATTCTACCTTCAACACTGGGTGTTTAATCCAACAACGTTTAGCAGTGTGTCCAACTTTGTAACATTCGCTACATGTGAGTATCTGCCGTCGGGACTTAGACTGGTCATCTTGTTCTAGATGAGCAAATAAGGAACCAGATTTAGGTTGAGATTGAATCAACTGAACAGATTTACTAGATTCTGGAGAATTACTTGGTTTTAAGTTAGAAACCAATCTTGGAACTGATAGATTTCCTAACCGTATTGCCTCAGTCAACTGATTGGTTTGGTAACAATTGTTGGAATCATGAGTTGAGCTATTATGCAGCTGGCCATAACCTTTTTGCTGTAAACGGGGCCATTGCCGCAGTTGGGCTGGATGCCCAAACCTTTACCTTATTTGGTAAGCATGTCACGTTTGGGGTTGTCACGTTTGGTGAATAAGCTAATGTGTTTCCAGATGCTATAGAATCTGTTTGCATTTTTGCCTGTAGGTAAACTTCCATTTTGGTTGCATGATTGTAAAAATCAATCAAACTCGAATAATCCCCCTGACATGCATAGGGTTGAAATCTTTCACTCAAATTCTGTTTGATTATCTCTACAATTTCCTCCACAGAATAACTATCATCTAGCTGCTGAATTATTGCCTCACAACGTTTGTAAAAAGACTGAAATCCCTCATTTGGTTTCTGAGTTGTTAAACGCAATGCAGCAACCAGACGACGATTCTTGGAAGGAGGATGGAAGGTAAACCTAAATGTCGTTACAAACTCTTTATAGGAACTGAAAGGGAGATGCTGCTTGAACCAAACATAGGCATCTTAAGTTAAACATAAAGGTATGCAACTGGTTAAGAACTCCTCATCAGTATACCCCTTTATCTCTTTTATCTTACTTAATTCTGTCAGGAAGGTAAAAGCTGAAACTGCAGATGATAATCCTGAATATTTGGGCATATCTATAGCCTTTATCTTAACATCCATGCCCCTTATGTCCCTAGGTGCTGAATATAAATCTTGTTTATTTGGTATCTGCACATAATTAACCAAGGGATTCAAGGTCGGTTCAAAATTAACAAAAGGCTTAACTACACTTTCCGTTTTTTTTTGGTACCCTGCAAAGCCATAAAGGCTTCAGTCATTTTTTTCATGTCGGCCCCTAAATTCCTAACTTCCTCCCTTACAGAATCCGTTGATGAATGTTTAGTTCTAACAGAGCTGGAACGTATTTCACTTATTTTACTGCCTCCAACTACCTTTGACCTCTCAGAAGTAGCCATTCTTAATGAAGCCAGTGGAACATGTTCACGATTTTTGGGTACCTCATCACTTTCCTTTAACTTAACATAGCCTTTTTTTACATTATCAAAATCATGACCTGGAAAATACTTGGCTATGTCTGCTGGGTATTCTGAATTTTCCCTAACTTTACTCAAGGCCAATGACTTAGCTGGGAAAACATTATCTGCAACAACCTGACATAATCCTGAACCAAGATTATTTAAAACACTTTTTTGATTTGATAACTCCTTAGTAAAACCAGCTAAACCAATATTTTCTGTGTGAGGGACCCTTAAACCTACAGTTTCACTTACACTTCCATTTACTCATTCTGAACACCTGCTTATTCTTTCACGATCTGTTGCAGTTGAACTTGCACTACCACTTCTACTGCTTCTACAATCTGGTGGTGGCAAGGATACAGTGACCCTAGCCGGAGCTGACAGTCTTAATAGCGGTGTTATTGTTCAGTGGTAGAATGCTCGCCTGCCACGTGGGCAGCCCGGGTTCTATTCCCGGCCGATGCACCAAAAACTGCAGGGATACGGGACTACGTTCAGGTGGAAACGTGAATGAGTTGGTTTGGTTAATGCATGGTGTAACAGTGAAGCTATGAACAAGTAATTAAACAGAAGTTTGCCAAAGATGTTTTACTAGTTCAGGATTGATGTCGTAGCTCGCCTGCCTTAATGTAACCCTGCTTAATTACTGATGTGATGGGGTGAATTACAGTGAAAATAATGGGGGCATGATGACTTAAGTTGGGGCAAAGGGGAGGAGAAAAAAGGGAGGACAATTTCTAGTTAGGCAATCGAAATTAGCACTTACTCTTGGCTTGGTTGGATTGGAATGGGAGGAATCGTATTGGGCAATTGTTGCCCTTAAACAGCCTGGTCACATTGTTGGCATGGCAACCCTCGAGCTTACAATGTTCATGAATTGATTTACAATACTTTTACATTGTTATTGTCCAAGATTGTTACAAGATAATATAGTAAATTTAGGGCAACAGTGAGTTGCTTGGAGAGAAAGGCAAACTGAAGAGAGAGGTCAAACAGGCAAGGTCCATGGAGTTAAAGAAGCATTCACTGCCATAATTAGTACGTCCAATGTCCTTGACGATCACCTAGCAGTCCTGCCGGATCTGTCCCTACAGAAAATTGCCGAATACGGCTTAATTGACGTACTTGTTACTGGCAACGGCACTCAATGGTGCTCGAGTTTGTTTCAAGATTGGCTAAAGTCAAAGGGTATTCGTCACCTAACAGGGCCAAGTTATTCGCCCTGGGTAAATGGCCTGGCAGAAGTTTTTGTAAAGAACTTTAAGAAAATCTATAGGACTGTGAGAAGGGATGGTATTAACGTATTTATAGAATCAAGTAGAATTACACTAAGTACTACCAGTCAAGCAACATCTGCAAAACTTTATTTTAACCGTGAGTTCAAATCACGACTTGATTTACTACTTCTGGATCGAATAGTGAAAGTGAAAGAACGTCAACACAAACAAATTGCTAGTTCGCAAAATAAAAGGTTGGTTAAGCTTACATTAAACACGCCCGTGTGGTACCGTAACTTCAGCCGCACGTCTGATAAGTTATGGCTACCCCGTATAATAAATGCCGTACTACCACATGAAATCTATAATGTACTAACACAAGCTAACATAATTGTGCGTAAGGCAAGATGTCACCTACGATTGAGAATAGTAGAAAGCCCGGACACGAGAGACGCGGTAAATTATAGCGAGCCGTTGTCTATTCTAAGTCCTGATAGTTTGCCAAACGCAGCACGAAATACACCGAACTTAGCAATGAATAATCCGTCTGTTAATTACCCTGAAAATAGGCGTTCTTCCACCGTCAAGCCTAGTCACGTAGCTGTCACGCCTAACTATTGTACGAAGAAATCGATTGGTTCCCGTCCTGGTAGTTTGTTGACGCCTTCGGCAAGGTCAATCCCAAAGTCACCTGAGTGCACACGCAGTAAAGCTGGCCCCAGCCAATCAAAAGAAGACAGACGTCATTATCATGACAGTCTTTCCCTTTAACCTATCACCGATCAGCAAGTAGGCGGGTCTCCGATGAATGTGTCGTAGAAAAAGATTTGCTTCCGCCCAACAGTGCATCGTCCCTCTTTGGATGAGATTTGGAAACTAACAATCATAATAGCGCCATAGAGTCTGACACTATTCAGCAGACTCGAAAACCAGTAAACAAAAAATCCAATCGGAAAGTGATTTCGCCAATTCAAGAAGTTGCTTTCAAAACCGAAACCAAAAAAAATAGATGGATCAAGGCTAGAAGTCGTGGTTCAGTTTTGGTGTTGGTTTAATGTAACATATGAGCGATAGTGTGCTCTGGTTTGTCGGAAGTTCTTGGGCGACACTAACCTCGGCTTAAGGCCTTAAATGGAACGTCAACGGCATTATGCTTACTTGGGAAAATTTGGATTTGTTAGTGTCGGGAAAATTTAGTTAAGTTAGTGACAGCTAAACAAAGTAGCGACGGGGTTGCATTGCAGGATAAGCAACAGGATTGGTCAAGTTTGAATTTAAGTTGGGGATAGGGGAAATTGGGGAAAAATTCTGATGATTGGGCCGAAATTACCTTTGGATGCGGGGAGTTGGAGAGTTGGAGACGGAATGGAATTTTAGGTTAATAGCCAATTGTTAGGAGCACCCGGCGGATGATCAAGCGAGCTCGAGCGTTACAATTGATGGCATTACGTACAGACAAATCATTGCTATGTATTGTTACAACAATTGATCAAATTTGAATATTTCAACTAACAATGAGTATTAAGTTTGGAAAACAAATGGTACATTACAATTTGACGTCAGGTGGACTTCGGGCTTGGCAGATTACACAAATGACGTTGGCATGACCTTGCTGGTGTGGTAAAATTCCAACGTTGAAATCCAGAATTAAACTCGCAACATAATCCCCCGGCCGAAAAAAGAAATTTCGATGGTTCCATCCATCGAGTTGTTGTAAATTCGACATGAAAAGAAACATACATCAATTATATGATTCAACACCAAAAACAATTTTAAGGATAGAACTGAATAAGAGATGTACTGGCGCAAAAATGAAAAATAAAACCTGTATTATAGGTTATGTTATAAAGGACACCTAATGAACAATAACAATATCGGTGTCAATTCATAAATAATCATACATAGTATATTACATTAATATAATTAGAAGCTCAGGTGCACCAGTTCCACCTAAAAAGAAAAGAAAAATTACCTAGGCGTAATGTCCAACTGCGCTTTTGTGATTGGTAGATTTTAAACGATTTCAAATGGTCGACCTGATTTTATTTAGTAAAACGTTTAGGTGAGATTTTATGCATCTCAATACATCAAGGTCGCCGGAGAGAACAGTTAAAAAAAATTCATGTTTCATCCGTGAGATTTTGAATTTAAATTTACTACCCAAGCGCGTTGAGAATTTATCTTTAAAATGGGTACTATTTACAAAGGGGTATTTTCTCCATACGATTCTCTCTTATGGAACTGTCGTAAAGTCCTAACAGGTAAAAATGGCTGTAGGCCTAACGCCGCAATAAATCAAAGGTAATTGGCCATGGATAATATGCGTGAGTGCCGATGGTTTGTTATCCCTTTTCTTAAAGAAAAAATCTTGATTGGTGATTCAGGAAGATTGATTTGGTGGAAAATAATACCGACTGCCAATAGTTACAATGTTACAAAACAAAATAAAACATAAATGGTTGAGCAACCGGTTATTGTGGGATGTAGATGGATATTGTTGCCGTAGCCCGACATGATAACGGCCTCGTCAAGAAGATTTTTTGTCGTAAAAATAAAAGTTGCTGAATTGTGTTTGAGCAAATTTCAATACAGTAATATCGATGGCGTAAACCGAGACTACAGGCGGTTTGCGAAGCGGCCTGCAAAGGCAGCCGTAGTCAAGGTTTACCAAAGAATTAGTAGCTTATTCAGATATAAATTACAACAGGATGTTACTTACCACAAGATGATAAGGTTACATACATTTATTAAATAAGTTGCGTAAGCTGACAAGTTCCTTCATCGTTAAATTTTTCTTTCAAAGTAACGAAAGTCAGGGGTATTACTCAATCTTACTCACGAAACGCAGTTAGGCCATCAAATGGACAATGACAGGAAAAATCGGCAAAGTGCAACTTGATCGGGAATTGTAGTTTGTCGAAATATAAAAAATCTATTCTAACGAGTTAAGGGTAAAAACCGCATGCAAATTTTGGCGTGCATTTAGTTTATACGGAAGGGTTAGCAATTTTGTAGAAAGCTGCAAATTTTCTTTTTGTGGGAAAAAGTGGGAATTGTTTTTCAGCAAGGGTTATCACTTGTCAACTTTGCGTAACATCTCAAGAGCGTGCCCATCACACTGGGTCTTTGTTGGTTAACGTGCTGATTAATTTCCCAACACGGACATTAGGCTGACCAACCTCTTTACAGAGCTTTCATGACCTGTAACAGAGCGGGCCGCGGGTTTCTCCTAAATCTAGGCCTTCTTTACCGTGATGATGACGGTGGCAACCGAGCTTACGAATGAGATGCTGGGAGTTGCAAACCCGAACGCAAGGCATCATTGAATTCACCCAAATCATAAAATAATAACGGGACATAAAATTAAGAAAAAAAAGTGGTTTAGTTATTTTAGTTGGGGATGCTGTTGATGAATTTTTAGTGAACCCTATGTGGCTCTGATATGCATCGAACGGACTCTAAAGTATGAACCTAATTGTTACGGTAGGTGCTTCTGAACCACGGTACTTGTAATATTTTAAAATCACCTACGCTTGATATGAAGAAAAAAAATGCCGCCACGATATGGCGATATCATGCTCAAAATTTCCGAAAATTCAAGTTAACCTATTCCAAACGAAAATTCGCGATTTGACGCAGTTAATTATTGTTTTGAATGGCAAATCTGCCTGAATCTAAGGAGTTTGACATGAATAAAAAGTGCAACATTAAAATCCGTGATTTAACGCTTAAGACAATTGTAATTTTGAACTTAATTATTCATGGCTGGAAATAATTCACAGACTGCAATGACGGATTGGTCGAGGTGGTGTCAACTGCCAGCAGCGACTTCCCCCACCCTTTCGGCCGTTCTGCATCAAACAGTGATTGCTTCATTTTTCGGCTCATTATTTTGAGTAATACGATACCGCTCAAGTGCCTTGGGGAAGAGTTGGGAGGGCATAGCATTTGTGGTTTGGGAGCTCACAGCATGATTTAAAAGACCGCAGATTAATTTTTTGTCGGCCTCCATGTTTTTTTTTAATAGTGAATATTGGTTCATGCAAATTTTGATCAACAGAAATTGATGAGTCTATACAAAATAAACAAAATGAAAATTTTTGTAAGAATTCATTTGCACACGAACGATTTTAGGTGCCAGTGTCTAAACCAGGTATAAATAAAAGGTTGTACAAGTAGAAGTCCCAAGGTGTTTAGATTGACAAAACATGACAAAATGAAATTTCACAAATTCAGATTAAGACAATTCGAGCCGGTTATTAAAGGCCAAAAGTTACAAACTTTCATTGGTCAAATTCTCCGGGAATCTCGTTAAGGACCGGCCGTAAATTATTTACATGCTGGTATCCTTTTTGGACTCACCCAGTGGAAACTTCTTTCACTTTATAAACTAAGGGTGACAATTTTTCCACAATAACAAATGGACCTATCCATTGTTTCTGCAATTTCGTAGCCAAAAAAGCATGTTTTTTTTTTTATAGAAAATGAGATCTTACCCAAACAGTGTCGTTAACATTAAATTCCTGGGGTTTTGGTACCTTTTCATTGATTTTGGCGTATTCGTATTGTCTGTCTGACTGTCGTATCCTACGGACTTTCATTATTGCGCGACGTAAATTGTTGCTAAGGGTAGCAGCCCAAAGCGGTACGGGTTGCTTGAGAGCTTCTGGGATTAGAGGCTCAATGCCTATATCGATTTCTCGGCCGAAGTTAAGATAGGCCGGTGTGAAACCCGTGCGGGTATCAATGGATGAGTTAATGCTCATGACATACATAGGCAATTTCTCATCCCAATCCCTGGGGTTTTCGCTACAGAACTGTGCGATCAGTCGCCTCAATTTCTTACACTGAAGCTCTGCGGGCGAATTACTCGCAGGATGGTACAAAGTAGTTAATCGCTGCTTTATACCAAACCTACGGTATATCGCGCTAGTAATTCTCGCTGTGTACCCTGCAGCATTATCAGAATCCAAAACACGGGGGAGCCCGAAAATTGGAAATACTCTGGTAATTTGCAAGGTGACAAGGGTCTTAGCATCAAATTTTCGGCACGGGAAAGCCATAAGAAATGATGAAAAAAGATCTCTTACTACGAGGATGTTTCTGTTTTTGCTGGGACTTTGTGTCATTGGAAGGTTTTGCTACCAATCAAGATGCAACGTGTGGAAGGGTTGCTGTAAAGGAATGGTGGCAAGCCTAGCAACATTCTGTGCGCCTCGGCCTTTGTGCTGTTGGCACGAAAGGCATGTTTTACAAAACCGTTGGACCAGCTTGCTCATTGTGGGGAAATAATAGGCACGTTTTAAGCGCCCCAGGGTCTTTCGAACCCCGAAATGTCCCGCTGGAAGAGTTGAATGGTGTAACTCCAAAACTAGACGCTGCAAAGAGCGTGGCACAAAAATCTTAAGATCTGATGATTCCTCTAGATCTTCAGCAAGTTTTCGATAAATGAGTCCAGAACTTTCCTCGTAAATACAATTTTGCAAGAATTTATCAACAAACCTCTGAAATGCAAGCATCTTTGCTTTCCATGGTTTACCCTGCAAAGCTAAAGTTAATGTTGCTATGTATGAGTCTTTAGCAGTTTCCTCGGCAATTCGGGAAATTGTAAGTTGTTCTACTTCAATGTTACAGTTAAAGCAATGATTGTTAAACAAGTATACAGATTCCCTGCCAGGAATTTTAACTTCAGTGAGTGGAGAGCTCACTTTCACTTCCTCGGCTTCCGCCTCGGATTCGTACAAACGTGAAAGCGAGTCAGCAGCAAAATTCTCTGAACCTTTTCTGAACACGAGGTTTGCCTCCAAAAAAGACAAAAAGACCAGCCAACGAGCTATTCGCACCCTGTTGTTCTTTTTCGTGTCCATTAAGATTAAAGGATAATGGTCAGTAGAAATTGTGATGTCACCACCTTCCACTAGATGGCGCCACTTCTTAAGCCCAAAATGCATGCTAACATCTCACGATCAGAATAAAACGCACTAATGCAACTGTAACTTCGTTGTATCGTAAATTAGTTATTCGTTAGCCGAATAGAAGGTTATTTTTAAATTGTGCCGTGCTGGCAAAAGTGTCACGTTTCTAGTTATGTGTGCCCAGAACTAACAAGGTAAATTTTAATTTGTGTCGTGAGACAAACATGTGCTCGTAACTTGTTATTCGTAAGAAAAATAGATTCCTTGGTTTTAATCTTATGTTTTTTTATTTTCGTGGTAACATCGATTTGTGTGAGCATGGAGCCAAAGTAAAGCCAGTCAAGTTAAGATGTAGATGTTCAATGAAACTGTAGCCACAATATTCTACAATATCTAAAGTGCTGCAAAAGTCTGAAAATTTTTCTTCAAAATTCAGCAAAATTCTCGACCTGAAGTCCTCAAAATCCAAAATCGCAGCATTAAAAAAAAATTGTTGAACATTGCCATTGTTTATATCCTAAAAAATAAAGCAAGTAAAATGTCAAATATGTCAAAACTGTAAATTTAAGATAGCCAACCCTTTCACAGGCTATTCTCAAAAAAATTTTCTCTTGAGTTTTGAATGTTAAATTTAATTTTTTTTTAGCTTTCAAAAAAGTGTACAAGCTAATTTCCTGTGAAAGCGATTTGATAGCTCCCTTGCTGTCTTAAAATTTCTTCATAAGATTAGACAGTGACTTACAATAGAAATATTATGTTATAGAAAGAAAAATACACCTAATTGTTTCTTTTTGTTTCAGGAAATTAGGAATTTTTTTTCATTTTTTTTATTTCTCTGTCGTTAGTGTGGTGTCGTCACGTGTGACACCACAATAGTTAGCAATCCTTGTTTACCTTTTGTTAACCCTAACCTAGATTAACCAACTAGTAGGAGTGCCATAATGTGTAACCATGTAATTGAGTGGTACTGCTCACCATAGATGTGGCACGTGATCACTGTGTCACATGACAATTTATTTTGTAAGGCCTGGATGCCTAATAAACACGTCCATTCCTGTGCTTGAATTAAGCTGTGTTACTCTGTTGGGGGAACCCCACGCAATATGCTACCAAGACAGTTCAAGAGAGATCGACAATGTTTTCTCACTAGGAGTAACTGCAGGGGACGGTGATAAACCCAATGTTTCGTAGTCATCCTCGTCACTTTCTTCCTCTTTGAGTTTTAATCGGTGTAGTTTGCATGTGCTGAACTAGAGTTTTTACACCACCGGCCGATGTTGGATTTAGAACCAGTTTCAGAGTGCTTACTACCGGATTAAAAAATTCTTGAAGCGATTCTTCTTACTCTCTCTCACCCAAACGTTGATTTAAAAACGTTTTATTTAAACTTTTTTTGAGTTTTACGAATCTTGGGAGGATTCAGCGTTATAGGAACTTGAGCCGGAGTTGAATACTTGGCGAGACTGACATTGAGAGAGATCGATAATGTTTTCTCACTAGGAGTAACTGCAGGGGACTGTGATAAACCCAATGCTTCATATTCGTCCTCGTCACTTTCTTCCGCTTTGAGAGCTTTAATCAGTGTAGTTTGCATGTGCTGAACTAGAGTTTTACACCACCTACCGATGTTGTTGTTAGAGCCAGTTTCAGAGTTCTTACTATCGGCTTAAAAAATTCTTGAAGCGATTCTTCTTGCTATCCCTTACCCAAACGTTGATTTAAAAACTTTTTATTTAAACATTTTTTGAGTTTTGTGATTTCTCCTTTGGTCTCCATTCTTTTGTTTACTACGTTAAAACGAACGTTTTTTATCTCCCTTTACTTAACGTTTTGTTTATTGATAAAACCCATAAGGCTTTTTCCAACAATTTTGACACAAAATTTTAAAGTCTGAAAATTCCATGTCGGGGCAACTTGATTTTCGTAAATGTGTTTCTAATTTAAGTCATTCACCGGAAAAATGATTAATAAATTTGCATTGTCTCTAACTACTTATTTAGAAATTCTTTTGTAGGACTGACTGAAATAAAAGCATCGGCATTTAAGTGAGGCCCTTGGGCAAAGTAGTGCTCGATGTTTTTTTGTTCGCCCAAAAAGCAATCGTCAAAAAGAAACAGGTTTCGAAATTTTGGGTCCAGTTCTTCGGGCGGAATTAAATCTATTTGAGATCCATGAAAAAAGACGACATTCCGTCCAATGTTTTGCTCAATTTCAGAAAATATAGAAGACAAAGCTTTATATTTAGGCAGACAAAGTTATACTGTAGTTAAATAACCGGTTACAGTCGAGCCATCTTTCGTTATAGGTGAAATTAAACAGTAAGTTAGTTTTTTCGTAATTCGCAGGACCTACAATTAAACATCTGATATTTGAAGGTAGAAATGGATGATTTTTAGGTTCTTTCTTAGGCACGAAAAAGTCATAGTTTTTAATTTTCATTTTTTTATTTACACATTTTTTTAATGTTTACAGAGATACCAAACCCATAAAGTCATCGTCGGAAAATTTGTTGTTGGAAGTATCTGAATGGGCAACTCCGAAGTCTACATTGCACCATAATTTCACATTGCTGGGAGTATCATTGGTAACGTACACTGCAGTAATTTTCCCGGTGACTTCCGTCAAGTTTAGAGCAATATAAGATGTTAAGTTAAACCATGGCTCATCAATAACATTTTTGTTAAGTCGCCCTTTAGTTTTGTGAATATCCTCGTACACCCAAGTTCTCAGACAGAGCGGTTTATCGCAGTCACTTGCCTTCTCGCAAGAGGAGTAACAGGGGAAAGCCATGTGTATAGTATTAGGAGAATTAAACATAGTCAAGCATACGGATTTCTGTTCATCACACTGGAGCTCTAATTTTTTATCGATATACTTTCCAAGATTTTTCTACAGTTTTTGAGTTTCTGGTTCGCTGGGCAAAATCCAACCTTTATATTTCGATTTTTCTTTCAAAATGGGAGTCTCCGATCCCTTTATATCATTGAACCGTATGGATGGAGACAAGGAAAACTTTGTACTTTCTTTAATTTTTGTACCTTTATCAAGGACCACGGTAGCAGTCCTTATGTAAGCCTCAGCATGAAGTTCCATGTTAAACGTCAAACTTTGAACTCCTACAGTTTCGCCCAGAATTGACATAGACCAAAGAAATTCGGTATTTGGGGTCATGTCATAACTATTTCACCGCCTAAAAAATTTTAATGACAACAATCGAGCCGTTCGGCGTCCAAAGCATGGTCATTTCGTGTTGTTGTTCTTGTTGTTGGAAATCTTTGCCCTCACCTAGAGAGCGAACCACTGAACCGATTTTCAAGTTCTATAGCTTAAAACGTAGGTCTGGACAAGGCCTAGAGCCTTTCACAGGCTATTTAATATAACTACAATACTCTTAACACGGGAAGCCAAATGGGCTAGAACTTTTGCTCTCACCTACAGATCGAACCAATGGACCGATTTTCAATTTGTATAGCTTAAAATGTAAGTATATACACTGACCAGGGCCTTTTGAGCACTATTTTGATGTGACTGCAGTATTCTCTTCAGCAAAGCAATTATTATTGTAGAGCACTGGGCAGAAATCATTATGTAGTTGTTGAGAATCTTTGCATTCACCTGGAGATCGAACCACTCTGAACCGATTTTTAAGTTCTATAGCTTAAAACGTAGGTCTGGACAAGGCCTAGCCCTAGAGCACTTTGCAAGGTATTTTAATGTAACTACGATATTCTTGACATGGAAAGCCAAATGGGCTAGAACTTTTGCTTTCACATAGAGATCGAACCAATGAACCGATTTTCAATTTATATAGCTTAAAATGTAGGTATTAACACCTAGCAGGGTCTTTTGAACAAGATTATGATGTTACTGCAGTATTCACGTCCACAGAGCAATTATTATTGTAGAGCGCAGGGCAGAAATCATTAATTGAAGTGACAAATTTAAGCAAATCGAGTACAAACATGAAATTTGTTTGACAAGTCTTTCTTAACAGTAAAAATCTAACAAGCCATTGGCTCCACATGAAATACCCCTAAGTGCCTGCAGCGCCCCCTCTCCCCAGCACCCCCCTCCCCGTGTCCTCTCCCTGGGGCTTGGGCAACAAATTCTTACAGATCAAGCTAAAAACGTGAAATTTGGTGCACAAGTTATTCTTAGCAGCATAAATCGAATCAACTATGGAACCCTCAAGAAATACCCTCAAAGGGGCACCAGCATTTGCCCTGTGCACCCTCACTGAGCGTTGACCCACACATTTTTACAAATCCTACTAAAGCTTGATATTTGGTGCACAAGTCATTCTTAGCAGTACACATTAAACCAGCCATGGA
>JAHWFP010199009.1:0-15787 GCA_023313725.1 Lithobius niger | reverse complement strand
TCACAGTATTTTAAACTGGCCAGAATGTATTCAGTAGGCAAGGAAAACCAACTGGAGAAGATATTCTGTTCGAGCACGAAAACACCTCCTCGTCGGATGCGTCCGTCGTCGCCATCTTGCCAAGAGAGAGAACGACCAATCAGAGGGCGCGATTTGGCTGCCTGTGCTGAACTGTTTACGAAAAAAAATTATGCAGCCAGGCCGGCTGAAAATGATTTCTTTTTGCCTAAAATATACTTAACCTGTTAAGTTTGCATTACATTGTCCTCAATGGGTTGTCCTCTGGAGGTTTCTTCGGCTGCGCAGACGCCTGCTTGCATGCCCCACTGCGCATGTGCGGCGCAGTCCTCCCTTATAAAAGTGATAGCGCGAAGGCTTTCGGAATTTATTTTCCTCTCAATATGTCAGGCGGTGATTCGACAGGGGAGGCGGGGCGGGATTAGGTTAAGTATGTTTTAGGCAAAAAGAAAGACTAAAATTGCAGGGCTCGAACCTGCTTTATTTTAGTTTTTATTGCCTAACTGATATACATTACCTGTTTTAATAATTCCCCCCTTTTGAGCTTATTTCCCGTAGAATCTTGAAAGTTGTCTTCCCTGCCAGGCTCGTACGGTACTACGCATGCGCGGCCCAGGGAAATGATGCCAATAAGCTCCAGCGCAGCGCTTTGTTGGCATCATTTCTCCACCTACCAGAACCTAGCTCATGGAGGGGAGGCTTGGGTGGGAGTTAAGGTACAGTATATTTTCGGTTAGGCAATAAAAACTAAAATTAAGCAGGCTCGGGCCATGCAATTTTAGTCTTTTTAAAGCCGACGAAAATATACATTACCTGTTTTAATAGCAGACTTCGTCACCTGGTGGAGGGCTAGGTTCTAAGTGTTTCTCGCAGTACGAGCTGGCACCCCCAGGAAAGGAACTTTCCTGATGAAGTCACACCTGCTTTCCCAACCACTTTCACCAGGTCGGCAGAGCCGGGGCGTGGCAGGCCTGACAAGGGGCCTGCAGACCTTTACTAGGTGAGATTGGGGAGTGCAGATTGCTCAAACGTTTTTTTCATCTTGGACAGATGAAAAGGCGGACCAGAGGTGAAGTTGAAAGCGAAGACTAATTTGAACTTTGAATGGTGTATGCAATGTGCAAGCAAGGTCTTTCTTCCCTAAATATTCCTCCTCTTCTTCTTTTTTCTTTTTTTTTTGTGGAGTTGAAGGAGCACACAAATTTTTTCTGCGGAAGCGGAGGAAACTAAATTTGAAGATGCGAGTCCAGGAGGTGATCTAATGAGAAAGTTCGAGGTGAGTATTTGAGCAAGGAGAATGGTTATGCCACCACAAGGTGAGGAAGGCGGAATAACCGGACCGCTCGCTAAGCCAAAGTAGTTGTGGAGGTTAACGTTAGGGAATTAGTCTAAATCCTAAAGCTACGCCTGTGGCCTAGGCGCGGCATGGGGAACCTGGTAAATACCCTTCCGCAGTTTTGGTGTTTGAGGTGATGCCGTGGAAGACTGGGACGAAGGTGGTGGCGTTGTCAAACTGCCAGACTGAGTATTTAGAGATCCTGGCCATGAGAGGAGATTGAAGAGTCTGCTGCCAAATGGAGATGGGTGAGTTACCGGAAGGACATGAGTTGGATGTGGTGTTTGGTGCCGGAGCGGAGACAAGGCTTGAAGCATGAGACTCAATTGTCGCGGGAGGCGGACGATGGAACAGTCGGATGAACGGAACGCGGTGCAGAGAACGGAGAGAGATTGGAAGGGTCCTGTGTTAGTGCCGGCATGTTGTACAGGACAGGCGGAGGTGGCATAGTTTCGGTCAATGCCGGATCTGGCTTTGAAAAGGGAGGAGTGAAAGACCTCAAAGCTGTGGCGGATGGGTCCTCCCATGGGGGAAGGGAGTGGCGATGGGACTGCCTGGTGTAGCGTTCGTGGAGAGGATGGCAGTTGTGAGGTAGTGGAGGGCCGAGAGGAGGGTGAAGCAGCGCCTATCATGGAGCGGTCATTATGAAGATGCCGCGTTCGCGAGCAGGCGCAATGAATAGCTCTCCATGGCGGTGAAGACGGAATGGGAGAGGGCCAATTGTAACGTGCTCAGAGGAGGGCGTAGTTGACCCGCGTGGAAAGGTAGCGCCTATTTAACCCTTCGAGTTCATTTGTGAGTGCTTCATCCGATGCCCGTAATATGGCGTTTTCAGCTTGGAGTTTGTTGGAGGTAGCAGCCGTCTGGTGGAGGGCTGGCAATTCCATGAGAGAAGAACGAAGGGTCGCGTACTCCTTGGAAAAATGGTCTGTGAATGAGAGCACAAAAGCTACAATAAAATTCAAGTCTTCCATTTTCCGCACCGAAAGGTGCAATCCTCTTGTGAGGGCTTCCCGTAAAATGGCTGCCGATGGGAAGGGATCAAGCGGAGTCGGAGACACCATGTCTTGTGTGGTAGTATCTAATTGCGGTGCAGGAAGGTTGGGAAGGTTGGGCAGGAGGGGAGGTATGTGAATATTTCAGTTTACGAGGTTCTTGTTGACCTGATACGTCAGAGGAGGTGTTCTTCTTTTTTTGATTCTTTCTTGGCTGATGAGTGTGGACGGCGTTCTTTAGGTAGATCGAGAAGGAACGGAGGAGTCACGGAAAAGCGGGAGGACGGACCTGGAGAAGTTTCTTCGGTTCTTGGGGCAGTGAAGGCAGCTGCTTTTTGCCGACGTGCTCGGTCTGCACGTTTGGATAATTGTTGATGCTTCCAGATCGTGATCCAGCGAGGAGGCGAAATGTTAATACAAATCCTGCATTTCTTCGTCTATCCATTGCACAAACGGTGTCGTTGACAGCACGGATGCGGGTCAATTCGTTTCTTCGTGAAAGTCCAGTAAAACCCGGACACCTACACGGTTTGGGGAGGAAACATTCGGTGGAGAAACCTGAACAGTATGCGGAGGATCGGCTTGATCGTGGACGGAACTGTCGGATGAGGAAGAATCCGCTATGAAGAAGGAGCAGCGCGACAATGACGGTTACAGTGTGTGGAGCGTTTGAATTTTGGCGGTAACGACGCAGTGGGGGCGCGCCATCCGGTGGTGGAGACTCGAAGTAGGCTGAAATGAAAAACGGAGGGTAGCAGTCGCGTGCTTGTAGAGGGCGCCAGGGTAGGCCTAGGCATAATGCATGTTGGTGGGATGCTGTGTATTCTTCTCAATATTTATTATGATTATAGTTCTCATATAGTGTTCTGTGGGAGGAAGGAGAACGGAGGATTTTGGCATTCCCTGGAAAGGGAGGCGATGCGGAAGCAGCGGAATTCTACCAGGTAGAAGGAGCCAAACAGAGCGGAGGAAGCATGAGCTTCCCTCCTGGGGACCAGCTGGATACAGATAGTGGTCTTGCGTGATGCGGAAGGGTAGCAGGAGATTACTGCAGTTGCGAGACGGCAAGAATGGAGGAGCAGCATGTTGGGTTGTATTGGAAAGCCCAGTCGATGGGCACAATGTCAAACAAATAACGCGGAAGAGCGTAGTTTAGGGTTGTTCAAAGGCAGGCGAGGTCGAAGGAGTCAAATCCTTCGTACAGGACGGTCGAGCGGACATGACCGCTGGCAAGCAGGTAGTAGTTGGTGTTGCGGATGATGGAATAGATGAAAGAGGTGCGATATCCTGTATGGTGACAGGCCGGTGTCATAGTGTCGGAGGAGAACGTGGTGAAAGTGAGAGAAATTCTGGAGACAGTGGTTCGAGGAGGGTATATTGAATGTTGTAACGAAGTTCCTCTTCACAAAGAAGGTTGAACGTGAAAGCCAAGGTTGCAGAGGGTGGACTTCGGAGAGAGAGTCGGGTTGAAAAATGGCCTGTTGAATGTTCGGAAGGGAAGCGGAAGACGTACACAGTACAGAGAGAGAAAAAGGTTGGAGATGACCGAGTATCCGCACCAAGAGGAATCCTGACGACGGGAGATGGGACAATCGGTGGTGAAAATGACGAAGTCGAACCGGCTGGGGCGGAAGAGGCGACTGGAACGGAGGCTGTGAAAGAGGATCCAAACTTCCGAAAAGCCCCTCGTTGGGCGGCGGAAGGGAAGTGCGAGGTGAGGTTAGGAAAGACTGTGGAAGGCGGCTGCCGAGGTAGTCGGTAGAGAATAGAATGCGCCATAGGAGGACGGCCAAAGCGCCGAGCAGGTACTTGGGAGATGTAGGGACGTCAGAGGGAAACGTGACCCTTCCTTGATGGAAGAGAAAAGCCGTCCGGTTGCGAGGATGAAGAAGAACAGTGGGACCGAGTGCACCGAGTGTCAAACTGGTCAAGATACACCGAAGCGGAGGGGACAGTGCACCGAGAGGAGGAGCGAAGAAATCCGCTGGTTAAAGGTGAAGGAGTGGCAGATCGTAAGGTGGAGGCGGAGGCACGAAAGCGGGACGTTGCATCCTGGGCCAGTGGTTCCAAACCGGGAACGGCAGACGAGAAGCCTTCCGATGAAAAGGAAGGAGGAGGAGGCAGGCCCGGAAGGGGCAGAGGAGAGCCAGCTTGCACCGAAGGAACGGAGGTAGCCATACACGACCAGGAGACCGCGGAGGGCGGAAGCAGTCCAGTGGAAGCGGAGCGGAGGGCGTCCTTCCGCGGGACGGAAATATGCGGAGGGTAGGCGGGGAAAGTGCGGCAAGCTTTCGTCCTCGGTGCTTCCGCGGGTAATTGCCTCGGATAAACTCAGTCGATTTAAAGGAACAAACTGCATTTATTTGCGTCAATAAATGCTCTGCTCACCTGAGCGTCGATTACCGATCGGGTGAGTGCGGCTTCTCGTGTCCTCACTCAACCGTCCGCTCTCATCAACTCTCTACAACTCAATTGATGCATGTCCCGCCTGGTGGCGAACACTCGCAAGAGGCGTATGCGATGTAGATCTTTAATGCGATCCAATGAGGGAAAGATTCTTCAGGATTGTAGATTGAATGAGGCCCAGATGAAGGTGAAGGACTGAGCAGATGTCAATCTTGATTTTGCTTGGTTCACTCCGAAACCCAGTTGATTGAGTAAGGAGATCGTCCTGTCTCTGTTGAGTTCGAGCTTGTGTGGGTCTGGGTTGTTGAGTGCCCAGTCGTCTAGGTAAGCGCTGGCTGCCGTTTGTTGCCGGTGAAGGTTTGCGAGAATTGGTTTCACAACTAGGGTGAAAATACGTGGTGGAACGTTTAACCCAAAGGGAAAACAACGGAATTCGTAAACGTTTGGTTGTAGATGAAGCGAAAAAGGTGGGTTGATGCTGGATGTAGGGGGACGTGAAGATAAGCGTCATCCAAGTCGAGTGAGACTGTCCAATCGTCTTGTTTGAATTAAAGACTGATTGTTTCCAGAGTTTCCATCTTGAAATGGTCGTTGAGGATGAACTTGTTGAGTGGTTACATATTGAAAATAAGGCATAGGCCTCCTGATTTCTTTGGTAGAGTGAAGATCGTGCTGTAAAAACCCGGTCCCGGGTTGTGACATTCTCTGATAGCTTTTTTCTGTAAGAGTCTGAGGCTTCGAATGAAAGGGAATCTGAAATCTGCGGTGCAAAGTCCCAGGGTGGGAAGGCCGATAGTGGAGGCTGTGCCAGAAGGGTCGGACAAAATCCGTTTTTTATTATCGAGAGAATTTCTGCATTGCGGGTGAGGTTTTGCCAAGCTGGTAGAAGTGGCGAAGTCTTGCACCGACTGGAAAGCAGGAGAGGAGAAAGGCGTCCTTCTGCCCCCTGGTGAGGAGTATCGGCTGCGTCGATCGGGAGTTGCGCCACGCTTGTGTTGGTTGCGTTGGCCGCAACGGGGACGTGGTATGTCAGCATGAAATGGTTGCTGCTGTCTCGGTTGAGAGGGAGGGTTTTCGTTGGAACGGTTGGGCGGGTTGGTGGTTTTGTTCCAATTATCCGTCGGAGGACGGGGGTTGGATTGCCTGTTCTTATGAAAGGGTCGATTTGATGAAAGGTTCTGACGATGAGGCTTAGGTTTTATGGAGATGTAACGGTTTGGCGCAACAGTCGGGATTAGGCCTCGAAAGAGTGTGTCGGACTCGTGGATCGGTTGGTTCTGGAGTAAGTAGCGTGCCGAGACGTTGAGGTTGTTGGCCGACGAAAGGGCTATCTCCCGAAGGAGGAGGGTGTTGTTGAATAAGGCGCTGGTTGCCCAATTGAGAGAGTGAAACGTCGCAAAGCTGACTTTTTGGAAGAGTTGTGAAATAAGGGATGACAGGTTGCAGATTTCTTCCGGGCTGGAATCAGGTGATAGCTTCTCGCAAAGTGCGTTAACGGCAGTGTTAAGTACGTCAGCCTGTGATGCTACCCGTAAGCTCAGGCTGAGGCATTTGTCATTCTCGAAAAGGATGAAAGTTGGAATTTTAGCTTTCTTTGGGATGGAAAGGGCAGTTCCGAAGTCCATCTTGACTTCCCTGCAAAGGAATTCACATTCTGAGTAAGAGTCGAAATTTCGGGGATTTGTGGCGCCGTCGCCGAGTGGGCGAAAGAAACTGTTTTCCCGGCCGGCGCGGGGAGCCGGAGGTTCTTTGTCGAGGATGAGCGGGTCGCCTTTCCCAAGTAGGGAATCCCCATTGCGAAGCAAGCAAGTCAGTAGTGTGGTCGACTGGCCGAGAAGGTTGCGGGGGTTTAGCGTCTTTTTCACGGAGAGCGAAGCCAAGTCCCGTCTTGAGTCCTCTATTGATGATGGGAGCATCAGCAGTTTATGACGCCTTGGAAAGAAAACAGTCCGGGACTATCTCTTCCACAGTCTTCAGGAGTGATGCTAATGGGATGGTAGGATCATTAGCCGGGTCGTCTGGAAAGTGAATTCTCTTCTGGGATGCTGGTTGGTGCAGCGGTGAAAGCAGGTTTTGGGCTGCCGAAGCTGGGATTGGTTTGCCGGGAGGATCCTTGGTACAACCGGTGGATCGGCGGTCTTTCGTTTCTTGGTTGGGTCGGGTGTGGATTGAGGGCCGCGTTGTGGCTTTCATGGCTAGTGGTCGATGTAACCCAATCGTGAATGCAGACAAGACAGGCGGAAGACGTGCACGACGGCGGCGGCATCGGGTTGTCGGGCGTTTTCCCATGAAGAGCTTCACGGACTATGTGGTGAACTTCACTGCGGGTGACGCTATGGCCCCTGCGGGAAGAAGCTGATGAAAGGTCCAAGGGAGAGTTGGGAGCCGGCGGCGGGTCGGCAAAGTATTTTCTGAGCCTCGAGGTAGTTGTCTTTCGCCAATTGGACATCGCGTTGTAGGATCCAACGGCGCAGCGGGGGGAGTTTTTTGGCCCGCTTGGAGCGGTGACTCGTCAAGGCTGTCTACGGCGATGAAAGGAGCGTCGATGGCGGACACGGAAAGGAAAGGCCCAACGGCGGTAAGGTCTAGCGCCAAGACCCAGCGTCGACCGAGGGTGAAAGGCGGTGTAGGAACATGAGGGCGAGCGGTAGGAGAAGCGGAGGCTTGGGTAATCCAAATTCTGGCTAAAGGCGTGAAACCAAGGGTCGAGGTGACGGGAGGCACCTCTGGAGGAAAATGAATGCCAAAAGCCTTTGCGCTCTCGCTTTTATAAGGGAGGACTGCACCGCGCATGCGCAGTGGGGCATGCAAGCAGGCGTCTGCACAGCCGAAGAAACCTCAAGGGGACATTCCATTGAGAACAATGTAATACAAAATTAGCAGGTTAATATGTTTTGGCAAATAAGAAAGTTCAAAATAATGGCTGGAAGATGGACATCAATTTATAAAGTCGCTAATTGTACGCGGCCAAAAATCAAAAAACCCTTGCCGAAAATTTAAAATTTTTCGGCGGAATTCAGTGGCAACCATTATATGGTTTTCCATGACTTTCCGCGTCAATAAAATTATGTTTCCACGATATTCCATGCCCCCCCCCCCCAACTTTTTTTTTTAAATGAGTTGATTGTTTTTTTTTTTTAGCTTAGCCTACATCCACGCCTACTTCATACTTGTCATGGTATAGACTTACAAGTTTCCACAATTATTGGACTGTATCAAAATATTTTCAGCAACTTGGTTAGTCTCATAGTCTGTTTATTGGAGGTAGTACACAATTACATTTTAATTGTATACAATTACAATTACGGAAAGAACGGAGGCTGTTTCCGGACGTTTCAGCGATGAGTAGTGAGTAGGAACAAAGATTTTTTAGCCTAACTAACGCCATTTTCAGACGCGCTTTATCAACACTGAGATTTTCAATTTTATTTCATTACCACATGTAATTAAAAAAAAAAAATGGTTCTCAAAACTATTAAAGCTTTTTTTCTGTTTTTTTCTGTTCACCTTAATGAATATCTGTTGTGTGCGTGTAGAAAGTTAGAAATAATTGTGTCCAATAATTTTCGCAAGAATAAATATTTTGTTAGTGCCACACTCCATGGGTGAGGAAAAAAAAACCAACTCGCTCCATGACCGACGACAATTTATTTTAAACTTCCTGCTTAAAAGGTTAACCAAACCTATAAGTTTGGTAAAAAACGCGCGATTTGGGGGGAAATAATTGATTTCCGCAAGAAATGTTCTTTTCCGTGATCATCGGTGGAAACTTTAATAACCCCAAACATAGCAAAAATCCTGTACCACTGAAAATAAACTTTGTGAGAAGCTTTATTTAAAATCCACGATTTTTGGCTAATCTTGTAATAGCGTATTATGAGCTACTTTATCAATTTATCATTTGTCGATGTAGATTGTGTGCACATCACATATGTCAATCATTGCAAAAGGGCCAAGTATATTCATAACTACATTCATAACTACCGTACTGGCTCAAACATAAGACAGTATTTATTTTTTTTTTAATTTGTTTCATTAAAACTGCATCTTAGTCTTATTTTCGTGTCCAAATCCATAACTCGGCCAAATTTTGAAGTTTGAATACATCTTTCGAATAGTATTTTCAAGAGCGATCCATTGGTGCTAATGAGAAGTCAATAGATCAAATAGTTTTTGAATTACTTATCGAAAATTAAAATATAACCAAAAGTGGGCCTTAAAAATTGTTATGGAGGCCAAAAAAAAAACACCTGCTATAACGACGAAAATTATGATTCTGAATCGGCATTGGCTGAACTTTTCTATAATATCAAATGTATTGGTAATAGAGGCACTGGCGGAATCTTGGGGGTGAAGAAATTTAATATTTCGTAAAATAGCAGAAATTGCATGTCCTTGGCAACAACTAACAACCAAAAAAGTACATTTTATAAAGAATTTTTACGAGCAGTATTGGTATGATATTAGGATAGAGTGCACAGCTGAAGAAGCTATGCAGCACTAGCTAGTATTATCGAGTAAGGAATTATTAAATACTTACAAAGGTTATCACCAGAAGCTCGAGATGCATTTATTCCTTTTTCTAAAATACTCAGATCTTCAAATTCCAGATTGTGACAATATCCCATGTTGTTTTTTAAGCGTTCATCCTTATCCTCACTTGATGGCAATGATGGTTCCTGTAAAAGTCCACAAATTTAGTATCAGAACGGAAAATTATTATTTATACAGTTAACTTCCCATCTTTCTCTGAATGGCTGTGAACAAATCAAAATAATTTCCATTCAAACGTGCCTGCTATTCAAGCCGAAATGCCAATTTACATAAGGGCCAGTGAACAGCAATTTGGTTCAATAGCTACGCATTGTTGTTGAAGAGTACCCTTCTGATGCATGGATGTTGTTGCACAGGGATTTTTGCTACTACCAGAAATTTTTTGTCTTGTACACTAGCAACATCACGACTGACACCATTTCCTGTAATTCACCCAGATTTGTTGATGACAAAGTTTTACACACATGTCCATACAATCATTAACTGCAATGAACTCCAGAGACATATCCATATCCTGGAGAGTATTGTAAAGCTCTTCAGGTTCAACTAAACCCGGTAAGTGCCATGTTTTACATGTTGGTCACAACCCTAGGCACCAGTACTACACCAATGGCAAACTCTTGAGATCTGTGGGTGAACGAAAACTTGTATCTCAAAACAGTGTGCAAGAGCTGCAACCTTCAAGGTTATTGGATTGGTTGGCGTAGCTTTCCTAAAGTTGATGCTGACTCTTCTAGCCTCGTATACTAGAGTATTCTTAGGCCCATAGTGGAATATGTCAACATGCGCTGCAGGCTACTAACTCCCATAGCTGCAAGGGATATTAGAGATGCTGGAGAAAGTCAACAGCAATCGACCAAAAGACTCGTCAAGTATAACACATAGAGCAACCCCGAACATTGTTAAGAGGCTTATTTTAACCACTTTGGCATGTAACGATCGAGAATTAAACACACAATAATGTAAGATTGCCTTACACTAGGATGTCCAAAATGTTGCCCACTTGTCTACGAATAAAGTGAGCGTGTTACCCTTATTTTAAACTTATTAACACTAAATACTAATCAAGCTGTATCTGGGTGCTTTCACGAGTAGCCAAACGGAGATCAAAAGAACCTTGAAGGCAGGCCTTTGAATACCTTTGCATTTCCATTTCAGGGATGGGTCAAAACCTAGTTAGCAGGTTCTGCACCCATGCTTGGGGTGTATCGAAGAGCAGGAGCAGTTAAGTAACCGCATTTATCCACCTGCTTCGTGGTGGACAAATGGTGTGTTACACGTTGACCGAAGGAAAAGTGCAGCTCTTATTGGTACTCAAGTCACATGTTTTATACAGGCAACGAAAAGATGCATTTTGAGCAATGGACTGAAGAGGACATCCTTTGTAGTTATCTCGTCTACAGAGTTAAAAGGCAAACTTCATAAGGATTACTTCTAATATAGCACTTCTTATGTGTGTAGCAACCTCCTAGTGTCTTTCTATAGGTGAAAATGTCAAATTGGGCAACGTACGAGCAAAAAACACACTGTAGTGGTCGCGTCCGAAGCGACAAGTGAGGAAGTGTGGCTACGCATGCCGAGAAGTTGCCAAGCGGGTGCCACCTGGTTGGAATGCCACGAAATAGCACTTACAAATAAGTTATAAGTTAAACATTATGTAACACGGAAATAAGCCGAGATAAAGGTGAGTATTTAAGGATGTAAGTAAACACATAAAGGGACAAATGGGTTGGGGGTTGGTTTTAACTAGGGATCAAATGAATCCAGATAGTGTTTTCAGTCCAGTACCAGATCCTCCTGGGTATTTGGTCAGTTCTGGTTTCAGGAAAATAGCGACAAAATTGTCAAAGCATCTGTGCAATTAAACTAGAAGGACGCCACTACTACAGTGTGAGTGAAGCTGTGTTCGAATTAGGGATGGGTCGGTTTCATTTTGTTGACTTCGGTTTGAGTTTTCATGCCCAAAAAACCGCGGTTTCGGAATCGGTTTTTGCCAACATCTACCCCAACCAGATATTTCTAGTTTTTTTCTTCTTGTAACAGTAGTATTACTAGCTTCAACTCACTCCAGCTTTTACTTTCAGCAGCGTCATAGATCATGAGTATAGCTGTGGCACCATTTTCCTCTACTATTTTCGTTTTAATAGCTTGTAGAAAATGATAACTATAAAAAAAAATGTAAAACAATAAATTATTTTTTGATTTTTTGAACACAGTACGAAAAACCGACAAAAAATTCGAATCGGTTTCGGTGTCAGTTTTCAGTAAAAAACGAAAATTCGGTTTCGGTTTCCGATCCATCCCTAGTTCGAATCGGTCGTCCCACTCTGCCTCAGAAATCGTCGTGTTATTTTTGTTTTTATTTTTAATCATATTTTTTAAGACTGCAACCACACCAACTTTACCGAGCCGATCCAGTTTAAAAAAATTCTGCCGATACCGGTACCAATTTTAACAAAAATTGAAAATAAGCCAACAGCAAAAATCATACACTAGAAATAACGTAGTTCAGTAAGCCACCTTTATGCACTTACGTTTCGTCGGAGTGGCATGACCCGGATTCGAACCAGCTACCCAGTTACCAGCTACACAGAAACGTAAGTGCATAAAGGTGGCTTACTGAACTACGCTATTTCTAGTGTATGATTTTCGCTGTTGGCTTATTTTCAATTTTCCTTAATATTATTTCCAGCGATTTATGTCTATTTAGATACTGGTACTAACACAGATATTCAAAATTGCTGATGTTGGCGAAAGTTGCCGATACCGACCCGATAACAAACCACAAATATCAGCAACCGATCCGGTCCAGTAACAGTGCAGCCTTAATAGTTTTATTAGCTAATCACGCATCCATCTGACATCTTTTATTTGAACTATAAGTAATTTTTACCGACATCATTTGTAGTTGATAAAAAAAATTGCTTAAAAAACCCAAACATTTCTTGTTTTAGTCACTTCTACTTCCTGTTGGCAAATGGACACGACCCATCCTCATTTACTTTCATAGTGTTAAGTCTCACGATTTTAGACATGATGCCTAATGTGACGAAAGGCATTTCATTAAAAATTGTCTACTCTTATTAATAAAACGCTGACTATTCGATACAGTCCTGTGAAAAACTTCAGTTACCCGGATTTGATTTGGATCCAGTTTTGCTAGATTCAGTCGGTCATTAGTTTTAACTTTTTAACAAGGTGGTTTGTAACCAAATTTTAACAATGCCTGCAACAAAAAATACAGTAAATGATATGCTATTTTTAAATCACGAAAAGTTTTTATACTCACCATTTTTTTCTCAAGAGGAATTATGTTGGAATCACCATCGCCACTTATTGTTGTGCTTTGAACTGTTAATGGCAAAACAGTGTTGGCGTCATCTTCGTCTACCTCATCAGAGGCAGCTGAAGGTACCAATTCGACTGAAAAATAATTTATCATTTCAGATCTTTTATTGCTGCAATTATTTTTAGATGATCTTACAAGGTCACACATTTATACTAGTTGCAGTCAGTCAAACAGTAGGTTACAATTTTTATTTTTTTTAGAAGATGGACTGCTATCACTCATAACAAGATTCTTGCTCATAAAGATATTACTGAAATCACAAAGTTCAATAATATCCTTAATATGTGATCTGTAATTTTCATTACATTTAAGTGCCATCCTGTTGTTGTAATAAAATTTGGTTAAGGGTCAGTTATCATAGCCCAATTTGACCAATATTTTTCCTTCAGCATTTTATTATCAGCTTTTTTCCAGAATTTTTCCCTCAGCCTTTTTTTCCCTAGATTCATTAGTAAACAACTGATGAAAACTTGTCGAGTACCAAAATTTAAGAGATAATCTCAACAACATTTTACCACAACCTTCCAAGTTATTTAAAATAATTTGCAAGTTTGCCTTAATCTTGCTCAAAATTAAGGTATTAGTTAAAATTGTGACAAAAAGAATTTAAAATTCAAGGACGTAGTTAACAATTTAAAGAAATTTAAGGAATTGATTTTTTCATTGAAGTACTTTCAAGGACTTCAAGATCCATGTCTGAACCCTTTTTATACTCAACGCACCAAAATGTGGCGCATGGCTAACTACATGGTTTAAGATTGTTCATTATTTCTAAATTAAAAAAAACAAAATTGCAGCAAAACGTCCTAGTACCTAATAGGCTACTAAAAAAGGAAATTATTAAGCTAAACCATACAATAGAGGTAATCATTTCTTGATAGTTTCGTGGCAGTTGGCGTCTTCATTTGGCACTAAGTTAAAACATGAAAAAGGGAAATTAATGGGTGCAGATTGTCTGGTCTGATGGGCTGTTAACCATTCAACAGCTAGCAGCACACTCAAACAAGCCCAGCTCCAGCGCCATTAATAATCTTTCATTCATCATCAAGGTTTAACGTGCATCCAGACAGGCAGCTGGGCGATTATGAAAATATTGAGGAATGTTTACCTCCATCCCATGGATGAGAATCATGTGTTCATGTTTTATAATGACAAACTTTCGCAAGTTACATGAGTTTTTACCGATATTCTTAAATTATTATATTCTACAACTAGTATCAACAACTCCTGCTGAGAAAACCAAGTACTGTACGTGGCAGCAAATTGCAAAAGGTACAGTGGATCCCTGCCACTCAGTGGTTAAATTTATTTATTTCTGATTTCACCTTCGTTCAATTGGAATCAGCTGTTGGCGATAAACAAAAAAAAAAGTCTAAAAAAGGAGCGCGAAAAGTATCGCAGCTTGGGGGAATTGTCATGCTAATGATCACTGACTTTCTTTTGACTGTTAATGCATAATAAATTCAATCATCTTCAGTTCTTACAATAGCGTTGTTTTAATACGCGCTCCGCTCTCTTATGTCAGCCACGTAGTTGATGAAGCCCTAGTTATTTTATTGGCCCGCACCGCACTATCCCATTTGTGGGCGAGCTGTCTGAAACAATTTTGAATCGGCATATTCCCATAACAATGATAGCATTAATTGTATTATCACTTCCCTCAGAGCATTCATATTTGTACAAACTCTTGTTAAGAGCCTCACCAATTTTCTGCAAAAAACATGTAAATGCCCAAGGGTATTAGCAAAGCGATTCACGGTTAAATGACCTAAAACAATATATTTTTTGTTATGTTCTGATTGGAGGACACTGAGACAAAAAGCAAACTTTTTTTGTGAACCAGAATTGTCATTTTCTGCTTCCAGTAGTGAGAGGTGCCGAATTCCCTGGAGACTAACTGCAAAAGGCCTTTACTTGCATGACTGCTCCCAAAAATATTGCAACAGGAAAAATTAAGAATTTATTTTTGTATAATCTGAAAATGGGGCAACATATAACTGGGGTGACCTTTTTAGTGGGCTTATCGTCCTTTGGAGTGGCAATAAAACTACGGTAGGAAGCAAGCCAATGTAGTCCGGCAGAGTTTGAGAAACACCCTTTTTTCCAATAACTTAAAAATTGTTATGTTTGCCTTACCATAAGCAACAGTTGGAAGCGCAGCTGTTACTTCTTCGTCACTAGACACATCATCTGCGCCAAGTGCCACTGTAATACGCGGTGGACCTTTGGACACGGACAACATGCTGTCTTCAGGATCAAGCTCATCTTGGAAACCAGCAACCATTGGATTAGAGTCTCCTCCTTCATCACTGCAAAGAGTAGAGGCTACTGAGTAAACTCTGTACAATAAGGCAATAAAGTCAAAAAAAGAGAAAGAGGTAGGCATACTGAATTTTGTTTCTATTGCCTAAAAAAAATATACATTACCTGTAAATTTAGCATTCTTCTTCTCGAATGTTTTTTCCCTAGAGATAAAATTGTCTAAATCCAGCCAGCTCGCTTACCCCATTGCGCATGCGGCACCCCTCCTATATAAAGCCATAAGTAGGGATAGTCCGATATAGGTATCGGTATAATATGTATTTATCGGTATTTTTGCCATATCGGTATTGGACCAATATAAGGCTTCCGATACAGATATTTGTTGTGCCAAGAAACGCAACTGTCTTCCCTGCAAAATTGACACCAAACGCGGCAAAAGCAATAACCAATTGAGAAAAGCAAAGCCATTTCCTCAGTTTGTAATGAAAATGTAGCACGTGACAGTTCCAGTGCTCTAAGTTTTACAACCACCTACTAAAATCTAACTGAGAAGATGAATGTGCTGAAGTGATGTTGGAATAACAGTAAAAATGCTCTTGATGCTGCACAGAATGTTTTGGATAATCTCAACAGTTGGGACCCATGCTAAACCAGAACCAAAGTGTACTTTTTGTATGTAATTTAAACTTTTAGTCATGGTTTATTATTGTAATTATTATTATTATTATCGTTATCGACATGGGCATCACATCGGATCGGTTTACCCTTCATCGGTATCGTATCGGTAAAAAGTCATATCGGCCGATCCCTAGCCATAAGGCAAAGTGGCCATCTTTCTTTCCTCTCAATATGTCATTGTGGTGACTC
>JAHWFP010199008.1:95838-116754 GCA_023313725.1 Lithobius niger | reverse complement strand
TTTGGTGTGTTGATATCACGCCTTTGAAGGGCCGAACCATTCGGAACTTGGCGGCCCCTTTTACCAGTTTTGGTTTTTGATATATCATCAGTCCTTTTTTTTTTTAATTGTGTATTAAACTCAACTCCACTACCGTGCAGATGTGTAATAAAGTGGCACGTCAACAAGAAATTGGTTTTCCACAATTTGATACTACTTTTTGCCTATAGGCCGAACCATTCTCAACTTGGTCACTTCTTATAGTTTTTTGGTTGGTTTAATTTTGTTGTAATTTGTTTTATTTCGTTAGTTTTGGTGTGTTGGTATTACTCCTTTGAAGGGCCGAACCACTCTCAACTTGGTGGGCTCTTCACCAGGTTTTGGCTTTGTTTATTTTGCTTTGTTTTTAGAGTTGGTTTATTTTTCGTGAACTGGACGTGAATACAATTTCTTTGGCAACGTTGTTCAGATTTATCGTGCTACACTAGTGTGTGTCTAGGCACGCACGTCAGTATACACGTTGCCAATTGTCCGAACGTTGGCTGTCCAATGAGAGACGATGCCGACAATATTAACAGTGGTTATAACAATATTTTCGTAATTACGCACCATCCCACGCCATCCTCGTTACACCCCTAGGCTCCAAGCCATAAAAGGTACGCAGTTCGTATCTGCCGTACTGCAGCCATTCATCCAATTTCATAGCTGGAAGCCTTCTCGGTATCGAATAATCACCTCATGGAAATTAACATGGGGATGAGCGGACTAGAATTAGCTAGCTAGCTAGTAGCTAGTTATTAGCTAGTTACACATTTTCAACATTATTGAGGGTCAGATTTTGCATTGAAAGGAGCTTAGCCGGCTTTCCTACACGAGTTAATTTTTGTCAGGTGGGTCATTGCTCTTTATTTCAACACAATTTAAGCGTTTGTACCGCATTATTATTTTTTATCCAAGTACCTGAAATGTGCTCAACTCTGCTTCAGAATATTAGACACTGACGCTATAGCTTCACGCTACAAAGGTTTACAACCTCGACAATTGAATTGATGTAATGTTTGTTGTGATGATTGTTGCCTAACTTGGAGGACACACTAGCGTGTCTAGATACGCTGTAAGTAGACAGTGTATTATTCAAAAATACATAATAAATAAAAATGCTTGCATACTTTCAAACTAAAAAAAATACATGTTTGTTAGAGATCTTTTAGCCCAACTGTCCAATCGCTGATTCCAATGCTTTTTTCTCTGCATCTACGGCATCCACGTTCTGCTCAGCCTAGAAAAATGACTGGATTGGAATGGACTACTCGTTCTCAGCTGCTCACGACTCATTTTGTTTTTTGTAATTCCCAAGGGGTGGGAGAACTTTTTTCTTCTTTAAGGTCGTCTAATAATTTCATTTCAATTTATTCTACTACATTTCATTTCACTAACCAACAATAAGGTGTGTGGGTGGTGGAAAACGAGTAAAGACTAGTTTGTTTTGGGCTTTGCAGTTTTTCCTGCACACTATTTCAAAAGGGATGACACGCAGCTTCATCATCATGTGTTTTTGGAAGGGATGATGGGGGCACTGTCAAATTGTTGTACGGGGTATAGAAAAATACCTGGCTGCCCCTCCCCCTACCCATACAAAATAAAAACACTAGAAATAAAAATAAACCTCTTCTTGTTACGGCTTTCTTTCCTAGTTGTTCGGTGGTGTTGTTTTTATCATTTGTGAATATTTTTTTCATTTCACTTGGTGGTCATCATTGCTGCACTGAGCCAGGTTGCCTGAGGTTTCTCATTTGGTTGATGACTGGGGAATCTCGAATATGAAACCTGAATTCGTCGTATCAAGGTGAAGCGTATATATAAATCGAAAATATAGTCGACGACGTGTTTTTACTACATCACGAAACAATAATAAGCCTGCATCTAATAGTTTAAAGATTCCTCGTTGCCACGGTAACATGAAGTTTCGAAACCGTGTTGCATGAAGGAATAGGCCTAACTCTCGGGGTTAGCTGCTACTTACGAAATAAAATCGCTAGGTAAAAATTAGACCTAAACGCTAAAAATTAGGCCTAAACCTAAAACTAGGCATAAAACCTAACACATTTTTAACCTACAGTTGTGATGGTTATTACTTTTAGAATATATATAATAGAGATCGCTGTTGCAGTGCGTGATAGAGGTGCGCGCCTTAACATTTTCGTTGGTTGAAGTATCAAAAGTTTTATACCAGCAGCAGCATTGCAAACCTTTTGAATCTTTTGATTAGTGTTAAAAGCTGTCGTACTGATGATTGTTTGGCTTGCAGTCAAATGCATTATTATTTTGTAAATATACGGACTACACATTGCACAGCAGTTGCTGTAAACAATGTAATAATTATTGGCGGAAGCAACTCAAACAATGGTGGCTGTGTGTGCCGTTTTATTTTTAGTGTGTGCTGTGAAAAGAGGCTACAAATAACTAAACAAACTAAATGCCGGAGCAAACGAAAGCCTATTAAAATAAATGAGAAACCAAAAGGCAAAGAGCCCAACTTAGCCGAGTGAGTATTGCACCCACATTTTTAGGAGCATAACCAACTCATTAAAATAAAAAAATAAATATGCTTTAATAAGTTCGAAATGAAGATCTCTTCGCTCCACCTACAACAGGATCAAAGCCTGATTCCTAGTTATAGAACAGATTTCTGTGGTTGATTAGTACTTGGTATTTTTCCTCAATATAACCGTTGCCAACCGCAATAGCCCATGCTGGTAGATCCCAAAGGAGGAGGAAGGCAAATATGGACACTGCTGATCTTTGTCTAGGATAGCACGTCAGGGAGTCAGTGCCAACCACAATCCAAAAGAGGACAACCTAAGTTACAGATATTATAAAATAACATTTATTTACACTTTCCCACATCAGTGTATGGTATAGTACATAAAAATTCATCCTACATTAGATGTAAAACTTAAAAGGTAAAGGTTACCCCACAAGTTCAATAAAATGGAACAAAAATGGGTAAACCAATTTTCTACTAAGCCAATAATACTGCACCATCTACATTTTACTCAAATCAGTGCTGGTACCTTCAGAGTATTTCCTCCCCCATTCTACATAACGCCAAAAAAAAATGCCTTGTTTAACGGGAGTTTAACAACGGAATCGACCATGCGGATGGGCAGGCGATTTTTATTTTTATTTTCTTTCGCGCCATCTTTCAATAGCGAAACAAATAGTCGAACAAAAGTCACCAGAACGATCTTTTCGAACGATCTTTTTCGAAACAAATAGTGTGGCATGCAAATAATGTCAAACTGTGCAACCTTAATACGCGATTGCTGTTGTGCTATGCGTAATATTGAAATTGAGTTTATACTATAGAACTTCTTTGCTAAATCGCACAATGGAGAAGATATTCACTGACCTCTACATTCGTCATCTGGACGACGACCTCGTCATCGCACAACGCGGCGCGACGGCCAAATTTTGTGTGTGGATGAACTTCAGAAGCAGAACTTTCTGCCACTGTCTTTGACACCAATTATTGGGAAAAAAATGTCTGCAGCTAATCTGTTTTTAATAGTATGGTTACCCCCATGTTTATTGGTTTTTGTTGAATAAATTTTTAGGGCTTTATCCTATCGATTTGGATGTTCCATCAATGTAAAGGTCTCGTCGAGGCGATTAAAATAGTGTATTGAAATATCAAAATCGGTCAAAAATTGACAAAAACGGCAGAAATTTGGCCAAAATGGCCTTCCACTGGCCAACGAACTGACAAAAAGGCATCGTGCGCTAGGGTTTTAGTAACGCACGCGCTCCCGTTAGGGCAAAAAAAATGCCTTGAACCACATAATTAGAAAAAAGGAGGTAACTCAAAACTTGCTGACTTTCAAATTGCAATACATCATACAGTAGACTCAATACAAGGCACTCCGAATAACCAATTTTTCCCTATAGCGAACAATTTGTAGGTATTTAGTTAGCCACCTTCAGATTACATAATTGGAAATCCCTCTACGCAACAAACCTCCGTATAACAAACACTTTTTTGGGACTGTAAACAGCTATCCTGTACTAAGAATAAAAACACCTTTATAACAAAGCAACTTTAGTAATAGATATCCGTGAACTACAGGGGGTTTATTGGCGATATTTGGTCGTTTGCGAGAAACGGCTAGTACAATTTCGAAGGGGTGAAAGGAAATCGCACGAGCGCGATAGCGTGAGTGGATTTCCCTTTAACCCCCAAGATATTTGACTAGCCGTTTTCGAGCAAACGAGCAAATATAGCCGTTAAACCGCCTATTTTCACGGATGTGTGTTTTAATAGTAAAGTGTGACGTCAAGCTAACTTATCAACTTATTTGTGAATCAATGAATTTAAGAACGTTTACATACAACGGATATGTAAATTCCTGAACAGAAACTTCTGGGTTAAATCTCCTGTCTACAAAAGTCTCACCTATGGCAGGACGTCCCGTTACCCAGTCCCAGTCACTAACTTTTGTGTTTAAGGTAAAACCATATTTTTTATTTTATTAGTTTAAATAAGATATAGAGTATAAAATGCGCTATTCGCTTGAGTCTCGTAGGTTTTTAGGTGTATTTAGGTGTGTTTACAAAGTGTCAGTAGCCTAGTTTTCGTACCGTCGGAATGAAAGATTGCTTGGTTGGACCATTCCTCCATAGGTGGGGGGCCTAGCATAGTACACGAGGTTTTTTTTTTCGTGTTAGTACGAAAAATGTCGCTGGTTGCAATGCGGTGTGCTGATTGAATTTGTGGAGCAGGGGTTGTGTAGACCCCGAAAAAAGTTAGCGTATGAAAAAAGTGTGGGTTATCAAAATTAACCCAAGGTGAAGTGTGCGGGTATTCAAATTAACCGTATATAACGGCTACACTTAACTTAGCATGGGATGTGTTAGCGTGACGTCACCACCGTCCATTTAATCAGCTAATCCTATTTAGCCAGCCTTTTCAGAACAGTCAAAATCGAAATTTTTTTTTAACTCATCCTCGCGTGTAGGTCATCGATTACTTGATGCACGTGTCAAGCGCATCTCCGGAAGCTGTACGCAAGCGATCTACAGTGCATGTTTTGTATACAGCTAATACTGCTTCGTGCTGCTGGGAAAACATAGGGATGTTTTAAAAGTCAGCGGCTTGCTTGCTGAGCGCTGAGTTTGCTTGGTCTCGGCTTCCTCCGCATTTATGATGATGAGAGTAAAGACTAAGCAATTGAACTGCTGGCAGCTATCAATATCGTACTTATCACGCATGTATCACGTAGATTTGTCGCATGTGTGATGATTGTTGCCGATTGTTGCTCTGCGGCAATGGCGCATGCGCACATCGTGCCCCAATATTGGCTGCGTAAGCTCAGCAAACTCAGCACCCTTTTTCCTCGCTTATATGGCACGCCAGCGGCTGCCAAGCCGCTGACTTTAAAAACGACAGAAAAGTTTCTCAGCGGTAAGCGGCTTGAATTAAAAAATGGGAAAGCTTGCCTCGCTTCCAAGCGACTCACAATCCGCTGACTAAAAACATCCCTCATGTCTGATGATCCCCCTCGTCATATTTCACACCATGGCACAAGCAGCAAACTTCACGCAAGAGAGCAGTCAGTTTGGCATTCAATCAAAGTCATCGCCAAAATGAAAATGAAATTTAAGATTTTAAATGAATGGTCATCAACAATTAAATGAAGATGGAGATTGCTGAGTACCGGGGAGTTGAAAAGAAATATCTACAATTTTCAAAATGTCAACAACTATAAGTTTTTTTTATGCCCTATGCAAGAAATTTTCAAATTAATTTACTGAAAGTTCGGTATATGGAGACTCCCTGCTGGAGCAAGAGCTTACCCCTTAAAATGCTGTAAGGTCACATATTAAATAATGGAGCTACCCCCCCCCCCCCCCCAATAATTTTTTTGGCTACAAAAATAGCTAAACCCTTCAGACGTTTTATGAAATAAGCTTTCTGTGCAATGCTGGGTCGCAATTCACGATCAGGAACCCCCATGCACTTAGACGAACATTTTCTAGAAGTCAGCGTCACGATTCGTGAATCACTGTTTCCTGGACCATGACGGAACAAAAGACGAGAGTTGCCGTTTCAATGCAGAATCGGTTCCAATCTTGTGGGTAAGAAGGACTGTGAGGTTGGAAATTAGTTTTAACAGTGCATTATGTTCGATTTTGGCCAAGTGACAATCTAATAAATTAAATTTGTAAATAAAAATAGAATAAATGCATTGCATTAATACTAGATTGAATCCAGATCACGTCTGTGAATGATTGCATAATCGCCCACTTTTCCGTGATGGAGTAAATACTCTCCCTGCACAGAAGTGAGGTTAGGAAACAACCACCCCAGATTTACGCCAAAGTTACTGCAACGGCCCATGGATGTTAATTAATAAGCAATTTACATTAATACGACAAAACATTTTTGGCACACTAGCTTGTTTGTAATAATGATAATGTACCGTACCATTTTCAAAGTTGATTTTCTGAAAAAAAAAAACTGACAACGGAGTGCAACATCAAGGTCTATCAAATTTCAAGGTACTAATATGTAAAGTGCACGGTGACTGATAACAAATGCTAAGCCTGAATCGGGAAGTAACGTTTTGTCTATCCTGTACCAAAAAAATGCAAAATTCTTAAAATTCAGCTGAGATTTGTAAGAATATCAGAAAAACTAACACTCGTGAGAATGAAATAAATTAAAAAGCCACCTTACAAACTTTCACGAAATTCACCAAAGAAACAACTTTTTTAATAGGTGGCCTTCGTTAGATTTAAAATATAATAAATCCTAATTAGTGAACCTGCACATGCCGTACAAGACCTACTTCTTGCCCAATATCCCCCTCCGGTCATTTGTTTTCCTTACACACCAAGAACCAGCCCAAGGAACCAGTATCCAAACCATGGCTGACCAGCAATCCATTAATTAGGGATGTGCGATACTCGAAAAATTCGAGCCGAGTCGAGTATGAATCTTGCACTTGAACTCGGCTCGCTGCTCGCATCCATACTCGAAAAACTCGAATCCGATGAAAATGTGATAACTTTGTCAATTTTTGACCGATTTTGACGTTCCGATATACCAAATCAATCGTCTCGACGAGAGCGTTCCAGTGGTGCAGATTAAAAGTCAATAGTTCAAACCATTTTCAAGTTATATCCTTAAAACAGGAAAACCATGACCCACTCAACTAAGCACCATCTTTGTTCCTATTATCTAACAAATTAAAAGGAAAATTGCAAACTAAATACTTCCATTAAATACTCGAACTCGGCTCGATACTCGATTCTTCTGTTGCTATAACTCGGCTCGGCTCGACTCGAATTAAAATTTTTCTACTCGCACATCCCTAATCTTAATACCATTCGACCAAATTTACTATTCGGCTGAATACCGAATGTAGTTATTAGACTAAAATAAGTATTTGTTCCGTAATACTTTTAATATATCAAGAGTTTCAGAATGATGACTAAGTTAATGAATTTAATTTTCAGTTCAAGACCTCTTTGATACCCTTTTGATGCTATGTACCATTTTTTTAAATCAACTATGCTTTTTCAATACCACTACCGACACCAAGAAAGGATCAATGTTGGTATCGATTTACGATAGCTTCACACATCCCCGTTGCTAAGTCTCATGGGCATCCCTGCCTCGCAGCTTGTTGTGGAGGCGACAACGAGATATGTTTGGCATTTTAACACTTCGCCTATTGAGCTTGCCATACTTCATAATGAAAATGTTACCACCTACCAACATACTAAACTTTCAATATACTGCCACTCTTGACAATAATATTGGCCAGATTAGAGCAGTACCTTAACCTCACATTGACGATGCGGTCGCAGATGGCAACACTTAGTCCAGTGCGTAATTTTACATACAGATGGCATGATACAAAACTATCATTTGTTTAGGTTACTTTCACACACACGACTGCCATACTTTTCTGAGCCAAGTAAATGAACATTCAGCGGCTTCTTTAACACTGTCCTCAACCTTGTCTGTGGCTTTGCTGTCTGTCAGTAGTGCAAGGTCAACTGCACCTTTCATTTCAGTAAAAGCAAATGTCTGTTCCTCACTGTCTGATTCATCTGATTCAGATTCTTCAGGCACTTTCTTGTCCAGCTGCTTCCTGTAACAGCATAAAGGAAAAATAAGACAAAAAACGGGGGGGGGGATTCAATATGGGGTTTATTTTGTTAGGGCTTTACACTTTCGGCCACCATCTTGTACTTTCTATAAACCTGAATAGTCCTTTTGTTAAATAATGTTTAATTCGTAATATTATTTGTAACCAGTTGTGTGTTCAGTGTATGCTTTAGAAATTACCAGTCGAAAACCATTTTTGGGATGGTGGCCGCCATCTTGGATTTCATAACACTTGAATACATTAGTATTGATGAAGAACACTTAATTCAAAATATTACTCATAACCAGTCTGCGTTTAATACAATGAATGATTTAGAAGTTACAACTTACAAGCTACCAACAGTCCTAATTGGGACAACATTTTTTTATTTTTATCATCTGTTACTAAAGCACGAATTTACGTTGTTCGGCTAAAGTTAAAAGAACATTTCTTAACTTATATAGTTATGGGTGCAAATTACCATTCTGTCTTGCTTTTGGCATTCTCCCCCCCCCCCCACCCCAACACAAGAAGTGCTTTCTTTGTAAAAACCATGTGAAGTTCAAAGAATACTCCTTTCATTAGCATTGCTCCACCTAACGACGAGCGAAAAGTTCAAGTCGAGTCAAATTCTGACTTGAGCTCTAGTTCAACTCCACCCACCGAATAAAAACTGGAATGTTTCAAGTATTTTGAATTTGTTGAATGAAGCGTATAGAAATAAATGAAGTTAGTGATGAACTTCAAAATGGAAAAATAAAAACCATCGCTTATTTCAGATTCATAAGTATTAAGTAGTATTAAGTAGTTTTGAATTTGAAGTATGAGCGGCCTATCGTACTCATTGAAACATAGCCCGGGTGGTCTGCTCTTTTGAAGTATATATATCAATGGAAATTAAAAAATGCGGAAACAACTCTACTTGATGCTCTCAAGTCATAGGCCGGACTCTCAACTCGAAGTTAGATTATTGAGCTCGGCCACCCCTAGCTCCACCTGTAAGTGTTCTGCCCTCTATTGTACTTCAAATTTTTCTCCCACCCCAAAATATGTTTTGGTCACAAAATCAAGTACATAAGTCATTCAGCCTTATTTGAAAGAATATTCCTACCACATTTCATTTAAATCAGTTTTAGTGTTTGGCAAGAACTGAAGGACACAGACGTACTGAGCAAATTGTCAAATCGTCGTGTCAAAGTTCCTTATCCGGAATGTCACAGGATGACAGAAAAATAAAACTTAAGGCACCTTTCCTTTGATTAGCTTGTGAATAAAGCTGCACATTAATACAACAAGCATATTACTTAATACAATACTTACTCTTGTTTCTTGGGCAAGAGAAATGCATTCCCCAACAGAGATGCGCACTGCACTTTAATTGGTGGCAATGTATTAGAAGGTGCCATTATCATCTGCAAGATAAATAATAATTGGTATTGTATTTGTTTTTAAGAAATATTATTTATACAAAACAATTGCCAAATACAGCAAAGTTCATAAATACCGAAGCTCAAGACGGCAGAAATAAAATGCGTTATAAGTAAAATTTGTTTAGAATGTATAACAAATTTCCGAAATTCTAAAAAAAAAAATTATTTTAGGCCATGTAAAAAAAAATGTTTGGTTTATGGGCGAGGTTGCAGATTAAAGCACCAGGCAACCAGGCATTTTATTTTATTTTACTGACCACATTTCTTTGACATTTACCTAGCTCAAAGCTAAAAGAGTATGCAGACAGCATAAAACAGTATAATATTCTGCTAAAAACATTGTTAATAGATCTACTGTGAAATTCAAAATCAACAGTAATATGGTATTTATGTTGTTTAGTATTAAAAATATTTTAGTTTTTGCCAAAGATCTTCTTAATGGTTTGAGCTAGAGGTTTGAAATTGGCACCATTGAAAAGCTCGTTTCGAGCCGGTTAAAATGGTATACTGGAATGTCAAAAACGGTCAAAATTTGGCGAAAATATGATTTTTAGCGGATGGACCAAGATTGAGATAAAAAAATTTCACCCGTGATAATTTAAGGCACCCGCACGCGCCTGTAAACCAAACAATTACCGTTTCATGGCCTTAGAAGAAAAATGGCCAAAAAAAATGAACAAGAAAATTTGTAAAGGCTTCTTCAACCTGTTCGAATTTGGCTTGATACTGTAGTGTTCATGCATTGGTCATTTCACCTGTTTTTAGGAACTGGCTTACTTTCTCACGATCCTTGAGAACTCAGAGTGCTGAATGATATTCTATGTTTCATTGCAGTTAGGTTATTCTTTAGCATTTTTTCGTCTACTTATTTGTATGTCTCACTTTTGTTGTGAAGGAAAACTTTTCCGCTTTTGGGAGTTTACCGTTTGCATTTTGAAAATGCGGCAGTAAGCTTAAGTGCGGGCATTGATAACAATGTGCAAAAAAAACTATAATGAGGATGGATGGCTCACTTTCCCCAATCAGCAAACAGACAGTGCAGCGGAGCAACGTATGGAGCCCTCCAGAATTGTAATACTCCTTGGCAACACGTCTCAGGCCTCAATACAATGTAAAATGAATGTGCCCATGCTAATGGGGGAACACAGAATAAGTAAACACAAGACGACAAACCATCCCGAACAGGGAATACTTATTGTGATCAGCTGAAAATTCATAATCAAGAATTTTGAAGTGATTGACAATTTGGTCGAAGCGTGATCGGGGCTAGTCTATATAGGAAAACATCGTACATTCTAAACATCGACAACATTGTAAACACCAAAAACATAGATGGGGGCTAGTCACTCAAAATTTGATGTTAAATATTGACTTTTAAGGCCACACAAAGTTAAAAAAATGTTTCTCGAGCAAATAATTTCCAAAAGAAGATGAGGCATGCTGATTTTATTGTTATTTTTTATTTGGTGATGCCGGGAGGGTACTTTTCTTTCAGCACGGAATGCATTATTTATGGTCAATAGGTGGTCATAACTTGATCGCAGCCTTTAGTCCAAAATCTTCATTCTACGAGATAGACTTAAAATGAAAGATGAGCAAGACTGTCATACCGAATGCCATTCGAGCTTGTACGAAATCCATAATTTGTGCGATTTAGCCCAACTCCTTTCCAGCAAACTTCCCTCGACTTTCGGTCTCGAGAAATTGTATTTGGAAAGGTAGTTTCTCACAAATTATCGATTTCGTAGAACCGTCTTTCACTTGGGGGAAAAACAGGAAAATAAACCCATTTACAACATTTACATACGTTTGCGGTAATTGCAAAACTGAGTCATACAGGAAATTAGCCAATATAGGCAGGCACCTTTCAGGCTTTAACTTTTTGAAGTCATGTTAATGCCTTCCCCTATTTTGCAACAACAAAATCAAGTACCCGCAACGAGTTGAATACTTTTAGATTTACAGTATTACATGCAAACATTTTTAATCAAATAAAATGTTCGTGCTCTTGGGTTGGGTAGAAATACATTGATGTTGGCATCAAATATTGACCTTTTTCGGCTACGTCAGTCATCGAAACATCTGCATTGGTTAGACTGTATACATTAAAACATCGGAAATACACAATTTTACTATGTTATTTTTCGACAAATGCGCCAATATAATCAACTTCTGGACACAAAATTTTAGGCCTGCAGAATTTTAAGGTTTGTCAAATCCTCATAATTATTTGACGTTGAAGAATTTAACTTAGAATCACGTAACTTTCTTAAACATCGTAGTTGGCATTCCAGCTCATCCATGCATTCTTACACTGTAACTGGGTCGAAAAATCTTGTAGTACTTACTTCTTTAATGATGTCTGAAGTGCTCAAAGAAATCAGTGATTGCTTGGTTGAAATGGGCTCCAACTTTTTCACTTGTTGTTTAATTAACGTGCCAAATGGAGTTAAAGGAATGTTTTGCTGCAGCACAACCTGAGGCAAGAAAAAAACAAATGATTAAATGGAGACTGGTGTTAAAAGATAATGTGTACAAACAATATCAAAGATTTTGCCAAAGAAAGTAAATTTATAGGCAATAACTGAAGTATTGGCAGGAAACATCAGCTACAGCATTAACCGGTAAGATGTTTTGCTGCCACACTTGTGCTAGTCTGGAATAGAACGCTTACTAAACCGCAATGTCTTAACCTAAATCTCACCTTTATTTACTACTAGCTTACGTGCCCGGCTTCGCTCGGGAACTGATTAGTTCCAATTCAGGGAGCTCTGACAAATCTTATTTAAATGTTTTTTTCCCCAGTTTGCATGTGCGCATGGTTTTTTTTTCGTTTAGAAACGCTTGCCAGATATCACATTTAGACGATTTTTCTCCTGCATTATTGTGTACGAAAGTTTTGTCACAAACATTGCATTTGAAAGTATTTTTTGTCTAGTACGCATGCAAGCATGTTATAGCAAGACGTTACGTCTTGTGGTAAAGTGGCCGATCCGTTCAGGGGGGCTCGTTGCTCGTCGAACATGCGCGATGGACGGTAAAACGTCATACTTGCGTACTACGGCACGACTTCTGCTTTTTTTTTTAATGGACGTGTTGTTGGTCATATCCTACGTGCACTGCCATCAAAGATTGTTTGTTATTAATACTGCATGGATATTTTTGCTAATCGTTGCCTCAGGTATTTATAACGTCTTTCAATTATAATAATTTGATCGGGAAGTAAACCTGAAAACATTAACCTACAGGAAAGAAATGTTTCAAAACGGTCACTTTGCCTTCATTTTCATCTACGTCCAGAGGCGGACTCACGTTCTTGACGTGGGAAAAGAGGGCTACTCGTTTTTGATGACGTTTAACCCTAAAAGCTGAGCAGCATCACACCCCTTAGCTTGGCAGGTGGGATTTTGAATTTTGATGCTTGGAGGGGGTCGGAGAGGGGGGAGTTTCCTTTCGTCCCGTCCTTATAAGGTTACAATTTTTTTTGGGGGGGGGGGTACGGATATAGATTTTGCGTTGTGAAATACGGTTTTGTTTTAAGTTGTACGCAAATATTGTATGCTAAGGTTGAGGGAACTGGCCCTCCCAACTTTCAGGCAGAATATTAATCAATGTGTTATTTTGTTTGTTGAATAACTCGGAGGGGAGGGGGAGGCATGAAGCACTATGACAGTGAAAAAAATTTCGCAGGGGACTGGGCTCATCCAGCTAGGTCTGGGGAGCGCTGTTAGCACCCTCAATGGCACCTAGGGAAGCTGCAGCATTTTACAGTACGTCAATGCCATATCCAGCTTATAGAGCCTACTTTTTCCCATGTTTTTGGATTTCACGTCTACCTCCATCCAAATACTTTGTTATTTTATTTTTGGAGTTAAAAACATTAATTACAGTCCACACTTTGTGGAGGGGTGGGGGGAGGCTGTCGGGAAAGGTGCTATAAACTTTCTTACTTAGTCGGGTCCGGCAGTTTGTGAGGCGAGTTGTTAGTAGTGGCATCTAGTGGGCGATATCAGAAGCTCGCACACGGCAAAGGGTTGGCGCTCGCGCTCGAGAGCTCGTTCACTCTCGCGCTCTGCCGTTTTCCTGGGAAACTCTCTCTTATAGTATAGGATTTCCTTTGGTATTTAGTGATTAAACTGTTGCGAGATAAACTTCGGATAGGAGACAACTCACGACAGATGAGAATTAGCCCTGACATGACAATGTTTGGGTGATAACAACTTGACCAGTACACTAATAGTCATTACCGTGGGCAAGGACATTAAGGTCCAAATGTATTGATTTTAAGTGATTCAAAATGTATTAGTTAGGGATTGGATAGGTAAGCTACTGTTTCCCTACGTATCATGGATTGTGTGCTATGAATCAGTCTAACAAGAGATACACAACGTGTGATCTGGGAAGTAACCCTATTTACTAGTCTATTAATTTCATAGAGTTAAACTGATATTACCCTGTTGCACTATGTAATTTATTAGAGATTAAACTCTTAGCATAAACCTATTAAGTTTTAAAGTGAAATGAATGAGCAAAAGGCTAACCAAAATTTAACAATAAATAAATCCACAAAACGTAATTGATTAAAGGGCTCGATTCCTACTGTGTTTACTTCTCTGGATGACACGTTGATTTGCTGAATTCATTTAAAAGTCTTAAAATGTTGGAAATGCAATATTTAACAGTGAAATGGCCGAAATACCAGAACAAAAAAAAATTCTAGTGGTTAGAAAGGATGTGTGAAATAAATCATGATACAGCTAGAACCCCGATTATCCAAACACCCTGATTATCCAACCTCCCATTCTTACAAAATATTCAGAAATTTGCTGTTTTTTTTTTAGAGGGAATAAGCATTGACTCTGCTTTATTTATGTTCCTGGAGACATGTTATGCAAAATTTTCTTTTCAGTAAGTCTTTTCAGTAAGTCAAACACTAAAACTGAGTAAAGAAAAAGGTTTTCCTCTTTTATTTTGCATGTAAATTGGATTTTCCGAATTTCCGATTATCTGAACACCCTTCAGTCCCAATTAGTTTGGATAATCGAGGGCCAACTGCATCAGTTCAAACCGACCTCTGCAAGTAGTCCAAAAGATGTTTACCACATATTTGATCATATTTAAAACCAACAAAGTACTCAACGAATGTTCTAACAAATTACCTTATCAATGTTAATGTTGTCTTCAGCGTCTTGAGCGATTGTGTCCGTTATTTCGAATAGTGTCTAAAAATAAAAAGCAAGAGATTCACAGTTACTGTACGAAAACAATGTATTGAGTCTACAACAATCAAGCACTCAGTTTGTACAAACCTGTGTTGTTAACCGAAGTCATAATTTATGCTAATCAAAGGGGTGAATGCCACAGGAAAATTGAGAAAACAAGTCTACATATTTGCTCACTTTACATCAATCAATTCTGTAAGCCAATGAAATCCTGTGTTGGCACACAAAATACTAAGACTCCCTCTGGCCCTATCCGATCACCCACACTGGAGTCTGCCACACAACATGCCAGCAGTCGCACACGTAGTTAATTAACGTCTAACAAATAGGTTCTATAAATCACCATTTTTTTGCAGAAGTGTTAATCATGCATTCTTTTCCCTCGCAGTGCTAAACGAAAATGCCAACTGGTTGCCTATTTTGCCTTCAATTCGGCTGCAACGTGCACTGCTGTAGTGCATTATTGGACTTGTCACTTTTCCTCGTTTCGTATGGTGCTAGAAACATCCACGCAGCAAAAATATAGGTGTTATAGCTCGGCTGCAGAAACAAGACCACCGACAAACAATCTGATCATCTCAGGGCTCAAAATGTCCAAAAAAAAAAAGTGTCTATTATAATTGCAATGCAAAATAACAATTTGCATAGTAGTCACAATGTAATGGTTAGCAGTTCTTATAATTATTTTTCTAGGCCAGGCAAAAGGCTTTTATTTTTTTTTACTTGATGGTTCAGCTAAAACAAGAGAATGTGATTATCATACGTATAAAATAATTTTCATTTTTCGATTTCTAAACATTCTCATGCTTTGTGTTGTGATTGTGTATCGTTGAAAACTTCATTGATTGCAGCTAGCACAAAAATTAAGTAACAGCTGTTATGATTAAGAGCTTTCATTTATTCCTCATACAGTAGCTGATTTTTCCAAATAGTACGGTACTATAAGCTAGGCCTATGCTATTGTTTTCACTACAGGCTGGAAAATTACTACTAGCTTCACATTATTTTAAATGTGTTAGTTATAAATGTCTTTTCGTCACAATGTTGCATCACTAAATTGTTTTTGTATAGCAACTGTCTAAAATTGTGGCGCAGTTTGCAATACGATACCACTCATTTCGCATACACGAAACAGCTGCAACCACTGGACTTTTTTTTTTTTAGTTATGGTGGCTTTAACTGAAACCACAAAGTTGGAAGGAGGTAAAGTAATTAAGATACAGCCATAAAATTGTATTTATTAACTGCGATTGCCTATAAAGACTAAAATTGCAGGGCCCGAACCTGCTTAATTTTAGTTTTTATTGCCTATCCGAAAATATACATTACCTGTTTTATAGCAGTTTCCCCCCTTTTGAGCATTATTCCCCTAGAAGTTTGAAAGTTGTCTTCCCTGCCGGGCTCGTACGGTACAGTGCATGCGCGGGCTTGGGCCAGCTTATATAAGCTCCTGCGCAACATCCTGTTGGCATCATTTTTCCACATTCCAGAACCTAGCTCATGGAGGGGAGGCTTGCGCGGGAATTTAGGTAATGTATATTTTCAGATAGGCAATAAAAACTCCAAAATACAAGTGTTACCTGGTTGATTTTGGTTTCTATTGCCTATTGAAAATATACATTGCCTTTTTTATAGCATTCGCCTTCTCAAAATGCTGTTCAATCTAGAGAAAATAAATCGAAGATGTTCTTCCGGTTCACTACTACTGCGCAGGTTTCCTGCACAGCCTCCTTCATATAAAAGTCGAAGTGGAGCGGCAAGGCTCACCTTTTCGAACCTCATTGTGCCCAGATGGCGACAGAGGGGAGGAGGGCAGGACAAAGGTAAAGTAGATTTTCAACAGGCAATAGAACCCAAAATCAACCAGGTAACACTGGTATTTTGGAGTTCCTAGTAGCCTTGAAAATATCCATTACCCTTTTTTATAGCAATCCCACAGACTTTGTCAAGGCAGTGGGCACCATATGACTCAAGTCCCCTCAGGTAACTACCGGCTTCCTACACAGAATATCCAAGTGTGCAAAGGGGTAGAGTACTCATCGGGCCGCAACAAAAGGCCTGATTCCGTCCTGTTCAGCAGCGTGAAGAGACGTGTGTCGGAGGTAGAGAGAGATAAAAAATTGTCGGACAATGTCAGGACGTAGCCTCCATGACGTTGGCAACAGGGACACTGCTCTGATTTGCCCAAGCAGGCGGAAGTGGAACGTAGTTCCTGGGCTGTGACTCGGGGGACCTCTTTAGCACAGCTAACGGTAGGTGCCTTGCAGGCTTGCACAACTACTGTCTTGAGCCAGCTGTAAGCATGCGGACCGAGGTTAAGCCTATTGTGTAAGTGAACGGTAGGAGTAGTTGAGTTCGGCTCCGATGAAGAGGCATGGGGGCGTCGAGGTAGAGACGGATTTCACAAACAGGACAAAAGGCTCTTTCGTAATCATCGCGAAAGACGTTAGAAAGGGTTTTGTCCATTCTTCGGGCTGTTGGATTTCGGCCCTGAAAGTTGTCCCCGAGTTTGGCATACCCGTGGTGTAGGTATCTAAGAAGAAACAATCTGCAATAGTAGTTGAGTGCGCTTGATGTTCTTCAGCCGAGGCAGGCAGCTAGTGCTACTAGGAAACAGAGTCCTAGTGAGATGACTGAGTCGAGATGAATCCATTGTATACATACGGTGGAGATAGGAGTGCTGCGAGCACAATGGAAGGGTCCGAAATTTGAAACTGCCTGTGGAGTCTAGGCTTGTCGGTCTGGAAGAAGTGGATCAGTGAGAGTATCCTATAGTCATTGAGTAGGTTATTATCATCCGCAGCCGTGAAAAAGGGGCAGTCGGGGCAGACCGGGAAACTAGGAACGTAGATACCGCAAGTCGCTGGGGAATGAGGATGTCAGGAAAAAAAGTAACTCTGGTCTGTGGGGGGGGGGGGGATGGTGTTGACTTGTTCCTGGATGTACCAATGAAGCTAGTGTCAGCCAGCTAGTGGCTGTTGTAGAGGCGTGGTCGGTACAGGAGGCGATGCGGAGGGCCCTGTCCGCAAAGGGTTCCAGTTGCTCAGTGGAACCGAGTGATGGGAGCCACTTGTGTAGTCGGAGTGCTAGGGGTTCGGGTGTAGGAACGTGCTGTGACCAAAGTAAGGACCTATTGCTTTTTAAGATGTCACAGTTTGAGAGCAGCGGAACGCTGATCGGGTGGATAGTGCTGGTTCTACCCAGCCCGGAGGACAAGGGGTAGAAAACGTTGTTTATGGAAAACCAGAGGGGAACCTAGAAGTGTGCAGGATTAGGTCTAATATTGGCGGCCGTAACCAGGTCCTTTGAGTATTCATTGTGTCAGAAATGAAGATTTGTCGCAACTTCTTAGAGGTTGGTACAGTAAAGGCTAGTGGAATGCTATACCTACCAATGCTTGTCCCTGCCCCTTTTTGTCGTTCTCGGGACACGAAGGAAGATGGGTCGTGACCTCTGTTGAACGTTCGTGAGTAGGAAGAATGAGGAATCGCCGTCCCGTTCCTTGAAAGGGCTAACGGACAGGACCGGTGTGACTATTCAGTGAAGGATGCATGCTGGCAGATTGTGTCGTTGTGACATATCCAAAGTTTGTATAGGTGGTATTGGTAGTTCTGCTGTGGAGTGCTGAAGCGGAATGCGGAATATAAGGCTGAGAAGCCGTGTAAGCAGAAGGAGTCGTGATGGCGGAACAGGCTAAAGGCGGTCAAGGAGGAAGGCAAGTTATTGAAGTTGGGAAGGGGACGGTACCTACGTACCAATGTGCCAGGAGGCGGACGTTGGTTGCCCCGTTCCCCCTTTCCCCAGTCCCCCGACGTGGAATCAGATAATGGAAAACCGCCATGAGTTGGTGGTTCGAAAGGGAACGCAAAGGAATGGCGGATTAGTGAATCTGTTGACAGAGTTCCGTGCTGAGGGGTCAATCGAATCGGAGGCGCGACGGTCGTGTTGGAAGGAGGTGGAGTTGACTGTTGGGACAGGAAGGATTCAGGCATTGGTCGTAGAGTCTGCAAGGAATCCTGGTTCGCAGGCAGTCTAAGAACCTTCGCGTTCCCTGAAACCGGGAGGCCCGGGGAAACTGGAGATGCGGGTCGTGGAGGACAAGCTGCAGGTAAACTTGAGAGCGCTTGTGGGTTATGGCGCGGTCAGCGGAACGAGAATTAAAGATCCAAGCATATCGAGGAACGGAGTGGAGTGGCGGAATGGTGGGGGGAACGTCGGTGGAGTGGCCCTGGTTCGTTGGGACTGATCAGTTGAACGTTCAGCGTGTGGCACAATGTTCTGAAGATGGAGCGAAGCTAGTGGTATGAAATGCTGCAGGAGTGCAGTGGACTGCGTCAACGGCTGCTTGACGCAGGGAACCTAGACGCGGTAGGAACAGTGGAGGACGGAGGCGGAGGTGGTATCCTTGAAGAGGAAGCATATGACTAAAGGTGACGAGGGATCCAGTGAGCCCTGTCGGTGGGTAAGCCGAGAACCACTATAGCCCTAAAAGAGAGGGTACCAAAGGGGCCAACGACATGTTTGGCACCGAGTGCGTTAGCCGTCTAACCGGAGGAGGCGCAAGCGGAACGTGGTGGCGGAACGCGGGGGCGGAATGTGGAGGCAAGTTGCTCGGCGAGGAAGGGTTGACTCAAAGTAACAATGTATCAGCGAGTCTTGGCTGTTATTAATTCGAGTTTCTACAGGTCTTGAAGAGCATGATGCCAATGTGGAACAGCGGCATGGATGGTGCCAGGCGGAAGACTTGGCGGAATAGGTGGTTGTGGACAGGGACAATGTCATGGTGACCTTTCCCTTGTTTTCCTTCAGCGTCCCCTCTCTTCTATTTTTTTTTTTTTTGGAGAATGATCTGGTGTGGTGGATCATAGTCTGGTAGGAATCGGGTAGTCCTCTACAACTTGTGTCACGGGAACGGTGCGGTTCATCAGGATTGATGCTTCGAGTTATCGAAGGTGTACGTAAAGCATGTGGGATGTTGTGTACGTGTCTTCTTCTGCGCCGAATTCTGGGTCCCCTTGTTGATTCAACGGTGAGTGGGATGGGAGGGTAGGAACGTGTTATTCACAAGTTTCAGTCTGTATTGTCGGGCTGGTTGCGGGGAGCACGGCGTGGGATGGAAAGAGCGGAACCAATAGTGGGGTGATGGCATTTGTGCATGATGGATGAGGAGAGCGTTCCGTTGTTGGCGGAGCAGAGATAGTTTTAGCCGAAGATGACGGACGGCGGAGAACGAGAGGAGTGATACCCGGAATGGTAACAGAAGGGGAACGTAGAACTGGAGGCGAACCAGGTGATAAAGCCAGAAAGTGCGGGGAAGTGGAGCCTAGGACTGTATAGTGTATATCATAATGGAGTTCTTCGTTACAGACGAGATCAATGTAGACAGCCTTGGGAGATGAGGAACCAGGATCCAAGTTGCGTGGCAGAGATGACAGCCAGGGAAGCAAAAGGAACGGTTGAAGCTCGGGAACGGGAACGGTAAATGCAGAGACGTCGTAGGAACAAAGACCGGTGAAGAGGCAACACACGTTCCTCGAGGGATGGAATTGATTGGTGACAGAAGGATGGGTGTGGGATATGCAGATGCGGAAAAGTCAAAGTTGGAAGGCGGAACCGGAACTTAAGGAACCACAGTTGAACCAAACCTTTGAAAGGTTTCTCTATGGTTTTCGGCCGGAAAGACTGCAGACGGTGGTTGACAGGGTTGCCTGTAGAGGAAGGAACGAGTCACGGGGATGCGACCAGAACGTCGCGGCTGGGGCCTGTGAGATGTATGGTTGACGGGGAACTGTAGTTCAATTAGATTTCGTGACAAACTGGAATGAGGGATCTCCCTTGTAGGCTTGGCTTCATGCGCCAGAGTTGGTGTGGGCAAGGGTGCCTGTATGGAACCGTGGCAGGAAGATGCAACAGGCACAAAGCTTAGTGGAACGGTAAGTGGATGTGTTGAACCCGGAATAGGCAAAGAGAGATCGTCCATGGATGAGGAGACTGGAAGGTCTTGTAATGGCGGCGAGGAACCGGCAGGAGGCGGAACGGGTGCGTGTGGAATGGGAACGCAGGACCCAAGATGGACGACCGCTCCATCCCCATGCCACGGTCAAAAAAACCACTTACCGTTCCACTAAG
>JAHWFP010199008.1:78039-95738 GCA_023313725.1 Lithobius niger | reverse complement strand
GAGCGTAGCACTAATTGTTAGTGACCCTATAAGGAGAACCGAAGACGGGAGAGATCCCAGAGGAACGGTCTCAGAACAAGATAAACCCGGAACGGGTAAAGAGGAGCTGTCCATAACAGGAGGAATGGGTAGATTTTCCATTGGTTCTGAGGTACCAGTGGGGAGCGAAACGGCCGCCAATGAGGTAGGAACGGAGGTATCCTCCATCCGCAGAATGGCGGTATGCGGAATGGGAACGTGGAATCCCGGGAGCAGAACGTCGAATGATGATGCTCTGAAGAATGACCACGTGTGGTGATCGCCCTTAGAAAAATGATGCCAACAGGACGCTGCGCAGCAGCTTATATAAGCTGGCCCAAGCCCGCGCATGCGCTATACCGTACGAGCCCGGCAGGGAAGACAACTTTCAAACTTCTAGGGGAATAATGATCAAAAGGGGGAAACTGCTATAAAACAGGCAATGTTTATTTTCCTAGGCTATAAAAAAAACCTTTTTTGGTGATTTGAACGCCTGGAGATGACGGCAGCCATTGGTAGCTCGCTGTGTACTATTCCATCAGGGTGCAGTTTCTGTTGGTAGCCTAGCGGAAATGACGTGTGTGCAATATATGTATCTAGCAAACTGTTGCAGATGCTGCACTACAGCAATGAGAAGAAATGTGTGGTCAGTGACCCCTGTAGCAGAATTAGAGCGACGCGCGACGTTACGTCGCAGTACGGCTGGCAGTGTTGCAGTAAGATTTATCCTGCACTTTTTTCTGTCTTAGTCTTCTTTTTGCGATAATTTTGCCAAAAATTGACCGATTTTCACGTTCAAATACACCATTTTAACCGGTTTTACGAGAGCTCTTGAATGGTGCTATTGTCATGACGATAGATTTGGTCGTTCTCAAGTTGTTTAGCTAAAACAACCTACAAAGGTCTTGACAAAAAGTTGTCGCAAGAAACTTGTTCATGAACCCAAATGGGCCTAACTCAAAATTTAACACAATGCAAAATTCCATCTTCCCACCCTTCCTGCCACCCGCAGACCGTTTTCAGTTTGCAAAAAGCTTGTCGCAGACCGGGTGAAAATATTCTGCGTCTGGGTTAGTGACCTAGTATTAAAAAAGCCAGTTACCGAAACGACCCAGCGTAAAATTAGCAAATACAGAAACGACCTAGCCTTAAATCGGCTGATGACCAATCAAACAGAAAATGAAGCAATCAAAACCATGATGCAGATTATCACATATCAGCAGTTCATCGTATTCCAAGTTTGGGTTAAAACGTAGGACATTTTAAAATTTTTTATGCCTAGCACATTTTTGATGCTTTTCATGTGGTTTTTAAGTATGTCTGCATAGAACTTCTACATGAAAAATAAAGCGATTAACTAAAGGTTTGGACACTGGAAAATTGGTGAAAAACCCTTCAAATTTGTGCACTGAAAAGTTAAAATCAGTTGACAGAAAGTCCAAACATTGATCGATTAGAAATAGTTTTTGAAGAAAATTAACCAATCACCGATCCAAATGACTCCCCTAAAAGTAGTATATGGTACAATACACATTAATCACACAAGCAAAGAGACTTGATATCCTTACTTGCTCACATATTAAGCTTCCACAATTTGACTATGGTTCTGAATATGTAACTTAATCTTCCCATTCTTACACACTTTCTTCACTTGTTTAACTTGTGAAAGCTCATTGAACTCCATCAAAACATAAATACAGATATTTAAATTTCAACATATTTAGACATTATACAGGGTGTTCCAGAATAAAACCGACAAACTTCTAGGGCATACTAAGGACATAAAATCAAGTCAAAAAGTCCTATACAACACCTATCCAAAAATGCTTGGTTACAAAGATATCGCCCTATTTGGGTACATTATTTTATGATCGAGTATTTAAGTTTGGTAGCCTGGGTCTGACTGGCTGCAAGGCGCACGCCTTACTGTGGCCTCATGCAATACAAACTCGGATGCAGCAAGGTATAAAACTTCGCGATGATCGAATTACTTCGAAATTCCAATATCGTTTAACCTTGCCAAGACAGATGCAGCTTGCAAGATGTCAGTAATAAGTATACTGACGCGTTCTGCAGGGAAGCGGACCTGCCTTTTTTTCAAAGCCTCTCAATACCCAGCAGCTCTTAACGTTTCCACAATGAAAATTAAGTTAGAATTAATGCTATTTTTAAATAAATTAAGAAAGCAAAAGAATGCAGAAGTAGTTCCTTTTTTATGATTTCTAAGAAAACCTTTTTTTTTATTTTCCTGAAACTGGGCAGCCCAAGTATGTTCATTGATCCCGACTTTTTAAAAATAAAGCCATCGTTAACCAGCCGAAAAGGGGAGAATGTAAATGTCCTGTTCCAACTGATGATCCTGGAAGGGTGGAGGGGGGGGGGGGCATCGGTAACCAACTGGCCCAATTACAGTGTTGCAACGTAGGCTACGGTAATTTTTATAAAAGCGTTTAAGAACGACGGTTTAACATTATCAAAAGGCATGCCTTCCTAGGTCAGATCAGGCATTTCAATGTCTTAAAAGAGTTGGAGTTTCCGGAATCGGCTCGGAATAAATTTATGCATACAGCTGCTGTTATGATTACCTAATTGTTGAAAAAAGCAAAAAAATAACACAAAATCCGTTAAAATCTGCGAGCATTTGGGATTTCCACAAAAATGTAAACTTTCCACAATTTCTAAAATGGCCTCAAGTGTGGTGCGGTTGGCACAACAAAAAAATTTCAAACTAAAGCAATTACTCCTAATTCCGTGATTTTTAAAAATTGTGAAATAGTGGAAAATTATTGTCCTGATCATTACATCAAATGAAATTGGTATAAAGGTGGATGAACTTGATTTTGCAGGATTAAAAAATTATGGTTGTCATTAGATTACCAGAGAAGATAGAAATTATGGGTGGACTATGGGTACCTTTATAATAATCTTGGAGGCTGGCTAAAAGGAAGCCGAAAGGAAAACTACTTCTCCTCTCCTCGCGCCCGCATTGAAAATGCACTCTCCCACTCTACCTGCATGGAAACATGAGACAGGCATGAGTGGTCGATCAACTCAATAAAGGTTCAATCTGACAAGTCGTCGGGCAGAACAATCACTTCTCCCCTCCTCGCGACGGCATTGCAAATGCGCTCTCCCATTCTACCTGCATGCAAACAGGAGGCAGGCATGAGTGGTCGATCAATCTAACAAGTCGTCGGGAAGAGTGCCGGAAAAATGTCCCGGGAAATGTGTCCGAAAACTTAATTTATGACCGGCCCCGTGCATAGCACGGGCTTCCTCTAGTTATACTAGAAATAAACTGAATGACTACCTGATCAGCATTCATAAAATACAGAGAAGAAATTCCATTCCATCGTTTTTTTGCTTCCAAGGATGACAAATTGCTTTTATTCCGAGGAATAAACCCAGCACAAATCACCGGTGACGTGTTATTGATCTTCTCAGAGTAAAGAGGTTTGGGTTCAGATGGATTGAAGACAAATACTAAAACATAAGCAAGTAAAAATAAAATCAGTATCTTGTTTTGCAGCACAATACCATCAACACATGTAAGAAAGAAGAAAGGTTACTAACGTATATTTTCTGCAGTAAAGACAGCCATTGTTTCTGACAAACAATCCTTTGTCAAGGCACATACTGACAGAGCAATGGACCAATGCACTGTAAGAAAATAGTAAATATAACTACACTTTAATGGGAAACTGGTTGACCATAACATTCACACACTTTGAGAGGAGCGCCCATTCCTTCACGCTCACATATATTTAATTCTATTCTTTAGAGAAATGCATACAAAGTTCCAATTAGGGAAATACCCACATTAAGAGAAGTTGACGGTAAAAAAGAGCAGATCAGTCGGATAAACAGTACGCATACGTTTTAATTAGGGATCGGCTGATATGAGTTTTTATCGATCCGATACCGGTGTCAGTGCCGATAATAATTAAAAAAAAAAAAAAAAACAACTAAAAATTTAATTTCCTTACAAATGCAACTTTATTTTCTGGTTTCACATTGGTTCCAAATGTCGAGATTATCCAGAAAGTTCTTTGCAGCAATAATAGCACTATTAATTCCTACTTATGGATTCAGTACTTTCATCTTCTAGTTAGATTTTAATTTGGTCGATGTAAAACTTAAGAGCGGCAGAACCACCAGGAGCTATATTTTCATTAAAACTAAGCAAATTGCTTTCTTTTCTCAAGCACTTGGTGTCAGTTTTTGTGGGGAAAAAGGTTGCATTTCTTGGCGCAACGAATAACTGTTTCGGAAGCCTTATGTGGTCCGATACCGATATGGCAAAAATACCAATAAATACCAATACCGATTATACCGATATTAATATCAATAACGGACTATCCATAGTTTTAATTTTGGTTTTAACCGAGAGAAAGACGTTTTGTGGTCCACATCGGTACAAGTTGAGAAGTCCTCATCTGGGTCAAATTGAGACTTAAGCGGAAATTAGACTTTAACACAAATCCTTTAGGCCGTGAAAACAAATTCTTTGCTTCTCGAGCATTTTGCAATCACAAAAGTGATCCAGCAACCAGGCTGTTATTTTTTTTAATATTTCATTTAGGGAATTTTTGTTCAAAATACAGTTTTTACTATTTAAAAAATCAAAAAATCGGCAATAAAAACAAAGTCGCAAAAAAAATGTTGACCAGGAGGGGCCTTAGAAGCAACACATTTGCGGACTTATCACGGGAACATACATTTTTGCCCATTGTCTCAGCATAACCATGCACACATTTTTCTAGATGGCACCATATCTCATTTCTAAAGCCCCTTTCGCACAAGGGGAAAAGCTCGACCCTTCCTCAATAAGCCCAGGCTTTCAAATGCTGGTTGAACTAGGACTTGAGACCCCCAACCCCATGTTCTAGCATGGAAAGGGTTGGTGTATAGGACTGCGATTTGGGGAAACATTTTGATGCTTCAAGCGCTGATATACAACAGCGAGATAAAAGGAAAGCAGGAGGAGGAGACAGGAGAGGGAGTTAAGAAAGGAACAACGGCAGCACCGAGAATGTTGTAATGAGTGCAAAATCACTGAAGTCCGGACCATGGCCACGGTGACGGAGTCAAGTGTGGAAGTGGTTGGTGACAGGTTTTCTCGTGGTTTTGCCGTGGGGCATAAGTCGGAGCACAAAACACCAAATGCGGCGTTCGGGGTTAAGTGTGGAAGCTGCTTAGTTTTTAAGAGAATGGAAACAGAAATTATACCTGGAAGTGAGGTGGGGAGGGCCCAACATTTTAAGCCCACTGACTGGATGATCCAAATCATAAGAACAAAATTGGTACAATCATAACCATGTTAGGGATGTGCGATACTCGAAAAATTCGAGCCGAGCCGAGTATGAAACTTGTACTCGAACTCGGCTCGCTGCTCGCGTCCGTACTCGAAAAACTCGAATCCGGCGAAAATGCGATAACTTCGTCAATTTTTGACCGATTTTGACATTCCAATATACCAAATCAAACGTCTCGACGAGAGCTTTCCAGTGGTGCAGATTAAAAGTCAATAGCTGAAACCATTTTCAAGTTATTTCCTAAAAACTGGAAAACCATGACCCACACAGTCAATTAAGCACCATCTTTGTTCCTATTAGCTTAACAAATTAAAGGGAAACTTGCATACAAAATATTTCCATCAAATACTCGAACTCGGCTCGATACTCGATTCTTCTGTTGCAAACTCGGCTCGGCTCGACTCGAATTAAAATTGTTCTACTCGCACATCCCTAAACCATGTAGAAGTTTTTGGAAGGTAAAACAAACTTTTGATTCACCTTGTACAATAACAAAGGCTTATCAGCAAAGCGGCATTGATATCACTACTCCCACTGTAATAATTGGTAAGCAAAATATACCAAATTTCAAAACAAGCAAAGTACAAGATTATTTAAGATTAAGTAGAAACTGCATAATAGTCCGTATTTCCCAATTTTAGAACCAATGCAAATTTGAAATCCAATACCAGGTTCTAACAGTAAAGTCTTGGAAGCTAAAATGTTTATAACTTAAGCACTTTTTAGAAGAAAACACCAATAGCTAACACACAAAAAGTACACTCCCGTGAGCAATTTTGTGTTAAAAGTGTGGTGTAGCCAAGTTCTGTGGTGCAGACTTCTCAACTCGCAACTAACCCTTGAAGTTAAAAAAGTTATAAGTAAATATGCACATAGCCCACAGGAGACTCTCCATATGATAAACCTCCACGAGAGAAATTTCTCCCAAAGAATTTCTAGCGGTTCTATACTCCTAAGTTCATACAGTGGAAATTCCTCTATACAGGTTGACCAAGAATTGGACCACACCAAAAAACAGAACGAAACTGGATCAACAATTGCAAGACATTATGGACAAAAGAAAACAGCAAAAAAGCAAGGGCAGTACGTCAGGCAGGGGAACATCTCGAGCAGTTTTTTTCATATCTGTAACATTTATATTTATAACACGATTTTTATTCATTCTATTTGGGTTAGTATTATTAATGAATAATGATGATCGCTACATCTTTCAAATTTACATTAGTGGTCTACAACGTTTAGATAAAAAATTATAAATGTGACTACCATGAACGGACATCAAGGTCAGCTGAAATCTAATGCGCAAACGGTCCTCCTAACAATTCTAGAAGCTCGTCCGACTTCGTTTCCATCTGAGACTCTATGAGCTAACGGTAGACCCTGGTTCATTCTTTCTGCTACACCCTGTATAAAGAACCTCTGTGCAACGAACAGCTTTTTAAAAACAACACTATTCATAATTTAATATACTGTAGTAAAAACCAACCTGATACGTAATCAACTTACGAAACATTGTATTGGCAGAGACATCACTAAATTCACGATCAACGATGAAAAGACAAACCCGAACCAAAATTCAAAATTAGGAATTTTCTTACGACAGCAATGTACAACTAGTTAAACCACTTTTCTAGCGTTTAAGCATACTGTCCAATACAATATAATCAAAATGTAGCTACATCATTATAACTAATCAAAATTGTTATAATTAGCAATTGCAAAAATAAACTCATTCTCACAGAAGTCATTCATGCTAACAGTTGGTTCGGTTATCAAAATCAAGCTATCGTAACATGGAACTATTACATATTTCTTGGAAAGACGTGTTTATTCAAATTATCACTACTAAATAAATAGAACATATACGTAAAAATAAACTTACCGGTAAGGGATAAAACATTCCACACACTCAGAAAGTTATCCGAAGCACAAACAAGAAGGTGTGATGAACTTTCAGAGCCGAACTGCACCAGCCTGAAATAAGAACAAATTAGGTTAACAGGCCAGTAAATAATGTTCCAGAAAAAAAGTAAGTAATTCCCGGAAGTAATTCCAAGAAACATGAAACTAGGAAGAAATGTTACATTCACGGTACTAAACAACGTACTAAAAGTCCTCATGATTCTCAGCTGTGCTACAGCAGCCATATTGGAAAATGGAGCCCGTTTTCACGTTGTTTTTTTTTTTTTAGTTTACAGCCAAATCTATGCATTTTATGGGGAAAAGTTTCAAATGAAAGTTGCAGGTAATAATATTTGCTACATATGTCGTATGCTTAAACAACATAAACCCATAAATAACGGAGCTACAGTACGAACAAAATACTGATTCACTAATTATGCTTTAATCAGTAATTCACCGACATACGAATCATCCTGCGAGTTCTGCCACGTATTTTACACAAAGCTTTTATTTGTTGAAACGGCATTTTATTCTTTTTGCAAGCACTTTCATCAAAATAATCACCACGGACTTAAGTTAGTTACGTATTCTAAATCTCGGTCAGGAACTCTACCAGCGCGGAGCATGCACGGCTTCGGTAGATCTGGTAGCTGCGTAGACATGTTACACTGCATCTGTCGGTACGACATTTCTTCTGGTTCGTGTTGAGAGGCACTATTCACCACTTTGATGTTCTCCCGTTTGGCCGGTGAACCGCTCCACACTTGTTCACACCAATCCTACGTCCTGTGCTGGGCTGCTTCACCCGTCGTCAGTTCAGAACCCACACCTATTTGAACGACTGGTTGCTCAGGGGCTCCTGTCCATTGATCCTTCAGAGGGAATCGAAGTTCTGCCTTTCAGTGTTCACCAACCTGGGACTAGGGATGAACACGAAGAAGTCATGCCAGCGTTTTCCTGGGGGAGCAGAGTTATCGACACGGAAGGACTTCACCGTGAGACTATCCTAGGAAAGTCCTGCATTCCCTTGATTTTGTGAAACACTTTCTGAAAAACTGAGAAGGGAGGGAATGAGTAGGCCAACAACCTACTCATGACTTGAGTCTGGCTGTCAGTTACCCAGGTTTATCAGTCGGGGAAGGGAGACCTGAAGTTTTGACGATGTTTGTTAGAGCGTGTGGCGAACAATTCCACCATCGCTTTCCTCACTTCTGGAAGATGCTTTGGAAAAGCATCTTGCAAATCTCCGGGCTCAATTATCACTCTGTGGCTGGTACTTTGTCCAGCCTGGAGAGCTAGTCTGCCAGCACGTTTAATCTACTCAGTGTGCGTCTGGGTTGTAGCGTCACTTACGGGGCTACGCAAATGGAGACGCTATTCATTGTTTCCTTCATAGGTGAATGGGAGCGAGCCACAACCCCTCATTGATGAAGGACATCATGGTTGTGTTGTCTGACATAACGGCCACTGTTCTGTTGTCTCAAACCACATCTTCACAGCATTTGTTATTGTCCACAGCTACAGCAGTCCATGTTCCTTTCTTCTGATGGAGACTTTTAAGAAGCCATTCTCTCTTCAATCTCCATGGTGAGTTCCCTAGACTAGATTGGAGGCATTCATAAAGAGGAGGGTGGACCACCACTGAACGGTAGTCCGAGATAGATTCTGTAGGCTGGTGATGTATTTCAGCCAGGATGTTTAGGGTGACCATTGGTCCTACCGGAACCAGTGTTTACGGACGTGACGTAATAAGTAGGAAATACAATTATCTACAACATTTGTTTGACACAATTTTTCCCATAAAATATCTAGGTTTGGCTGTACACTAAAAAAAAGCGAAAACCATTGTCATTTTTCAAGCTGGCGGAACTAGTAGCTCAGTTATTATAGTTGTATGTTGTTTAAGTATATTACAAAGCATGTATCAAATACAATTATTCAAATTTTGTTGTAAACTTTTGTCAGTAAAGTGCATAGATTTGGCTGCATGTACACTAAAGAAACGGGTCCCATTTTCTAAGATGGCGGAGCTCATAGCTCAACTACAATCTACAGCTTTTGTTGGAAACATTTTCCAGTAAAATGCATTTATTTGGCTGTGTGCTGAAAAAACGCAAAAACAGATGCCATTTTCCAAGACGGCAGCCGGAGTACATCTTGGAACTGTGGAGACTTTTGGTATGTTGTTTCTTACCGTAAATATAATATCTGTGCCAAGTTGCATATTTCTTGGAATTACTTCCGGGTTAAGAAACTGACTTATACTGGTAATGAGCCTTACGCAAGGGATCACAGAGAAGGAATCAGACCCCAACGAGATCGTCACTGTAACGTAAAACAACACCATTTTGTAAGCCAAACAAGACCTGACTCATTTCACCAAAACCAGGCTTGATTTAAACGTCCGTTGCAGAGATATCTTTCCTCGCTGACGTTATTTTTATGCCATGATGCCGATTTTGTAGTATCGTTGTATCTTGTGTCTCTATTAGGTGTGTGCCAGCTTAATTTTTTCACGTCGAGTTAAGTTTAGGAGTACAGAGTACAGTTCGAGTTTTAAATATGACGTTGTAGGTTCTTTTAATAGCCACACGCTGTTTTGGATTGAAACAGATTGTCACTGCAGCTGTGTCAATGTTAGCACGTGGTCACGTGTCATGTACTAGTTATTGTACTGTAAACTATTAAGTATACAACATATTCCACATTTTTCTACGAAAGCATCAATTCTATTAAATTTACGTAAAGATAAGTTTTTACTAAAATTCGATACTCGAAACTCGAAAAATTCGCGTTTGAAGTTTTCAAATCGAGACGAATTTATACACTGAAGCCAATCTCAAACTCTGCTCGAAATTTACAGTTTCGCACACCATTCGTCTCTACTCCCGAACAAGAGTATTAGGTCTCCATCACGTACCACAGCAATCTACGCTTGTGTTGTATTTGGAACAGGCTTCGCAATGAATACACGGATTATGAAAAAAAAAAAAACGTGTGTTGCTCATTGATTTGAGACAGTAGTAAAAGAAACCATGCAGGAGAGGAAGGTGAGGCTCAACATGCAGTAACTGAATGAACAGGCGAGGGAACTTTACATTTGTCAAAACATACAATTGTTAGTGTTTCTACCACCGATTGAAAATCGTATGAAAATACCATGGCGCCATCTAACGGCAGTCATATTGTTAACCTTGACAGCTAGCTCCCAGGTGCACGAGGACGTACCAAATTTTCACTCAATAATTAAGGAGGCTCGTGGCTTGTTCGTTTTGTTAAAAGAAATGGGGTTGTGAACCCCTTCGCTTGATGCAAGCAAGTGCTAGACAGAACTAGATAGGGCTAGATGTTGGCAAATTCTGCAGATTTTCAATCGGTGATAGTGCCACTTCAATAAAGAATCTTACTTTAAATCCTCTTGGTTTAACGGTGAACTAAGACTGGCCTTGAGAACGTTGGACTCGGGCAACCACAACGTTGCAATACTTGTGAAGGTTATTGCAACAACTGTGCCGTCTGCACAGAAGGTAATGTCACCGGGAGTTAAATCACGAAAGTAGCCAACACTATCGCAGTTCCAACTTTGACTTTTCTCTGCAAAATAATAATACATGTCATTAAGACAACATGGGTGATAAATACTGATGTAGCACACAGTACTGTGAAGAAGTACACAAGCACAGTTTCGTACAAAGTCAAGCAATGAAAGCAATACAGACTAAAACGTTAATATGAAAAAGTTGGCGTTTGTATTTTTTTTTTTTTTTTTTTTACAAAATATTCTTTTTTTCAGTGCCTACACGAACGACGATTTAACAATATTACATTCCCATTAGCCACAAAAAATGATTTGCTACTGACGACACGACAAATCAAGGTCTGCTTGAAAGTAGCCACAACCATGTAACGTTCGTGTTTAAAAATTGTGCTTCGTTGTATTCTGATGAAGGTGAACGGCCACAAATTTTCACCGAATATTTAATGAGGGAAATTTTGGTGTTCTTGCTGAACTGGTGAAATTTCCTGAAGGTGGTGTTGTGTTATTCTTCTTGATTCGTCGCGATGTTGACAATAAGCCACTGTAAACGGCGGTCGGCATGCGCTTAATCATTAAAATTAATACAAAAGTAGAGAACGAACTAATGAATAAAAAACATACGGCCAAAACGAGATTAACTTTTTTGTGGATGGGTGGATAACACAAATTAGGCCTAACAAAGAGGAAGAAGGGTAATCTGAAAACCATTATATGTAATACTAAAAAAACCGAAAGACACAATGCGGTATTCAAGTGGTATTTTCATGAAAAAAATTGAATAAGTTTATACCATCTGATGTCATTTACTACTGGCTCCCTGATGCCCAAAGACGTACTAGATTTTCTTGAGTAATACAATTTGCTCATGTTTCTTTGAAAATATTTTGTTAGTTTTCCTTCGCTTGCTGCAAAATTTAAAGAAATACGCGACAACAGATGGCACCATCGTACAATCGAATGATTTCTATTGGTGAACCGGCATCTTTAACTTGATACTAAAGCTGTACCGGTCCCAATACCAGTACCGCACAGATACCATGGTACCAGTTCCAATACCAGTACCACACAGATACCATGGTACCGGTAACATACCCACACATTTTACAGGTACCGGTGCAGTAGTAGTTATGGATGAATTGATCACATATCATGGACAAAATTTCTCTGTTCTGTTTACACACTGTACCAATTTCTACAATTTCCATGAATTTGTGTGCCAGTTAATGTAGTTTTATGATTAGTTAGTAAAAAAAAAAAAACAATAATGCCAAAAACAAATTGTTATTTTTTTTAGTAGTTGTACTTAGGTGGTAAAAGCAATCTTTTTCCGAGTATCAGTATCGGTACCAGATGGAAAAAAGTAGAACCAGTACAGCCTTACTTGATACCGTAAATCGCCTATTAAACGCCCATGTGCTGTTAAAATTAATTCCACAACAAAAAGGGGGTGGTGGGCCATTAACGAAGTTATAATTCAAATCTTACTTCTCTCTTGGGGAAGGGGGGATGTTTAGGCCTAACTTCATCATGGAAAATTTGGTGTTTAAGAAATTATTCACTAAGTGATCTGGGTTCAGTCTAGCATTAACGCTATGCCTTATTCTCATTTGTTCAAGAATTTAGTTTATTAGTTTAACAGGTTATTTAGTTTACTTTAAGGAAGCTTTTAGTTAATTTTGGTTCAGAAAAACCACTATTTAAGAGGATGAAACATGATTTCCTTGAATGTATGAAGTTTTAGATAATTCCTAGCAGAAAGTTTTTGATCTAAAATGATTTAAATGATCTAAAAGGTCAGAAATTGTGAAATAACCTAGTTACCCCACCCCAGGTTGTTATTTCATGATTATGAACCTTAAAGCATTTTAGGGGGGTTGACCATAGCTTTGCCGGAATGGTTAAGAGGCGGATTTACGGGAATACATGGGTTTTGAAGACACCATCATCAAATTTTTTTACAAGAAAAAATAAACAGCACTTACTGTATATGTCACTATCATCGGAAAGAGTCCATATCTTAAAACGTTTATCCAAGCCACAAGTTATGGCTAAGGGTACATGACTACCAAGATTTCCATCTGGTTGAAATGTTAATTTTGTTATTTCAGCCAAATGAGCATTTTCCACGGACGTGTTTAAAATAAAGCTAAAAAAAAATACAACACAATATAAAGTTACAAAAAGAAAATACAGTTAGTGTACCTAAAGTACCTGATTTAGTAATTTAATGGAAAGGAAATAACTTTCAAAACGTTATTTACGTAAGTGTTCCAACCCTGATATGAAACAATTAAAATACACTATTTTAACCATTTATCTGAGAGCTTTCGAATGGTGCTAACTTCAAGTCGCTAGCTTAAGTTGTTCTCAACTAGTGCAGTAAAAACCAAAAATGAAGTCCTAAAAAAAGCCACTTTACCGCAAGAAATTAACTAGCAAAATCACAAAGATGAAAATTTTTCTTAAGCATTACTCCTTCAGTCCTAAATAAAACAAGTAAAGCCAAAGTTTGCTTAGGTCTAAAGAAAAAATTCAGTATTGGTATCAAACTCCCAGTAGTTAATCAGGATCGACACAAAGTGGTACTGCGTAGGTGTAACCCTAGTAAATACAGGGTGATTCAGAAAGGATGGACCAGTGCCCACTGTTTCTCCCCCACGTGCACGATCGAAATAACATTATGTGCATGTGTAGTATGGTGAGGTGGCCATCTGCACATGTAATCACGGCTGACCTTGCACCATCCATTCAAGGTCATCACGACACTAACTTCTACACTGTACTTCCTACGCTACCAGCGTAAATTGGAAAGTTGTAGAGAACCATGAGCCAATCCTAAAGCAAAAAAACAGAATGAAAATCGGACCATTAGGGTAGGAGTTATCCTTCAAACACGTTAGTCTTAATAGCTTCACAGCATGTTTTCAGGATGTCTAGCAGAGAAAGTGCCATACCAATACGGGATACAGATAGAGGCTTTCTTACCTAGGCAGAAATGTGTGAAGCGTTTTCCACAAAATTGGAAAGTGGTTTCCTGAAGCATGCATACATTCAGTTACTCATGGGGGGGGGGGGGGGAGCAAGGGGTTGGAATTAAGGTTAACTGCATGTGAGGAAGGAAGCGAACATGCAACACTCATTTGGACAAATACTCTCCCTCCTCCAATACATGCTTGACATGACTGATAATAAAATCAATCATCTTAACTAATTCCCTTTGCTTTGAATAAAAAAACGTTGCCTAAAACCATTAATCTGTCTTGCCCTTCCCCTCCTCACTCAAGGACCCTTTTATAGATCCCCCCCCTCAAATGCATGCATGAACACATGCATGCTTCAGGAAACCACTTTCCAATTTTGTGGAAAACACACCACACGTTTCTGCCTAGGTAAGAAAACCCCTTTCTGTATACCGTATTGGTATGGCGCTTTTTCTGCTAGACATCCTGAAGACATGCAGTGAAGACATGCAGTGACTAACTTGTTTGAAGGATAACTCCTACCCTAATGGTCTGATTTTCAGTTTGGCTGCGATCATGTGTTTTGCTTTAGCGTTGGCTCACGGTTCTCTGCAACTTTCCAATTTACACTGGCAGCGTAGGAAGTACGGTGTAGAAGTAGTTAGTGCCGTAATGACCTTGAACAGATGGTGCAAGGTCAGCCAAGATCACATGTGCAGATGGCCCTCTCACCATACTACACATCCACGTAATGTCATTTCGATTGTGTACATGGAGGAGAAACGGTGTGCACTGATCCATCCTTTCTGAATCACCCTGTATGTATATTTCAAAAAAGATCCGTTGAGTACTGTACAGCAAATGATATTTTTTAAGACGACAACTTTTTAGAACAAAACGGATTTAATAATACAACAGTAGCTGCTCACCGAAGAGATGCTACAGGAACATGCATCGAGTTATGCATTAAGAATAAGGATACAGAATTTCCACGATGATACTAGGCCCGATTTTGCAGCGAGATTTGTTGCAATGAAGGTGTAATTCTGCAGGATTTCAGTGCAGTTTCAGTGCAGTTCAGCAACAGGATCCATTGTCATGGTGCACCACATGATTGCAGCCAAACTTACGAACATAAATATGCCACCACGCACGAAGTTGGTGATGATCGACTACTCAATTAAAGCAACCTTGAACAACAGCATTGTTTGGCACAGCACTCACCTGAATGTTGCATCAGCGGCTTTGTCAATTTCATTCCAGTGGCTAGTTGCCAATTGTACTGGCTTGTTTTTCATTAAAATTATTTAATTGTTGGTTTCATGTTCGAACAAAGCCTTCTAGTCGTCAATTTTGTGCCATTTTTTTTGAGAATTTTTGTGGAATTTTACGGCATTTACCAAATTTTGCGAAAATTAAGTGGGTGTTTTTGCTGCAGTTATCGATTTTTACCTACCACTTCAAGAATAATTTTTCTGACTCTTTCAATGAAAATGTTATGAAATTTTGATTTTACAAAATTGAAGAAATTACATGTTCTTAATTAAGAACCGTCTCCACACCGTTTATAAGTCTCACGAATCAGTTTAAGCATTCTCCATGATGCATCAGAATTTCTACATAATCATTACTGACTAATAAAGATGGCAAAAGAGTAAATTTACTTTTATTCTTGACATTATCCCCTTTTTTCTATATAGCCCAATTCAAACACAAGCCAATAGGAAACTACTTTTTCTTAAGCACTGATAGCAAAAGAAAGGGCTGGGGAGGGGGGGGGGGGAGGTATTTAAGAACAAAATTAAGTTATACGACTGGTTTACCACTAAAACTAAAATATAAAATGCACATAACAAACCTTATAATTTTGCTATACATCATAAAAAGCTCACTTGATCAGTTTGTTATCGCTTGGCAAGATATCAGTGATGAACATTCTGGCACAAATCCCTTTCAAATTATTCTGTGTGCTTTGTGTTGACAAAGATCAATAATTCCCTTGAATCATGATTACAATTATATTACGTATCTACTTTGATCAACTTTTTTTTTATATTCCGATCTAACCAGAAGGCAAACATGATATAATATACGAGATCAAAAGCACAAAAATACATCACCAAGCCAAAACAAAGTTAAAAGAAACACAATAACATACTTTTGCTTGCGAGGACTGTATTCCCAATATTTTAAACGCATCTCGGCACTCGTCGCCCCGTCATTTCGGAGTTCAACAGTGGCTAGCCAGTTTCCCTTAGAATCAAATGCAGCTTTTGTCACTTCTGTTGGCATAATTTGGTAGTTTCTTTCCGAATGCTGATAATTGAAACCAGTGATGTCAAGCTGAAAAATGAAGTACAGTGGCCGTAAATCCACTACTCTCACTGGATCAACCAATGCAAGGAATATACTATACAGTTTTCGGGGATGTACAAGAATATTTTAATACTATAAAATTCTACGATTGTGATTCACCCATCCACCAAATTTAAAGTATTACAGCACTGGTTTTACGTCATTTGTGTTCAGAATCACAAATCTTGAAACAAATTCTTTCAAAACTGCAGCTAGTGTGGCTAGGGTCAATTAATAAAAAAAAACTTGTTTCTAGAAAATGTTATTTTTAACATTTATTTTATTCAGGAGCACTACTTTTCCGTATGTTCTAAGGATAAATCACATTGCTCCTTCAAGATTTTGAGACACTTCAGCTGGTCGAATGGCCAGTGCTACGACACTTACCACAAGCAGATACTGGATGGCCCATACAAAATGCAATGGCAGAAGTTTCAGTCAAAAAATAAAACAACCAAGAAATCTGAATTTAGACAAAGGTTTGGACTTGAAACGTTTTCTTCCCTCTTGGACTTTGCCGTTGCAGTTCAGATGGACCACTCAATCTTCACGAATGCGAATCGTGTGGCCCTCACCATTTGTCCAGTATACATTAACATGCACTCGTCATTGTCCATTACCTCCTTGCCATGTAGAAGAAATTTCAAGTTTTGCTGCTACTTAATGCTTAAATATTGTTTGCATTAATCTAACACTCTCCATCAGCTAAAGGGGTTACCAACAGTATTGCATACTTGGTTGGAGAGCCTTTGTAATAATGCACACGGTGCCGCAAACCGCTTGTATCCAGCTAACACGGTTCCCGAGATATGACATTTTAAGCATCGGGGTTTGTTAATCAGCCGTCATTTGGTGAGTAGCTCTACTAAGTCGCCAAATGCTGAATTTTCTCGCCATTTGGAGAGTAGCGACCAACATTAAAAAATATACCAGTACCAATACTTCCTAAATTAACTATCATAATAGAGTACAATTTTCTTTAGAAGCCCAATAATTGTTAAAATATAAAATTTTAAAATGGTAAGGAACCGTTTAAAAAGACAGCTAGGTAGATACTCAGTGATGTCCTGAGTAAAACGCTGAAAACCGCATGACATTATCTCGAATAATTCCTGAGTTATCGATATTTCAGTGAAAGTTGCTGATAGATGTCTGATAAGATACTTCAAATATCGGCAACTGAGCCGATCCAGTACTGATATCGGGGTAACCTTACTGATAAGCCTTAACTTCCACTCAATTTGAGATAAAAACAAGAATTTAAATAAATACAATAACTGCTTATGCTAAACAAGATGCACTACACTGCATTAGTAATTTGACGTGTTGTATGGCAGAATAAAGAAAAATGTGTAATTGATGTATGCAGTTGTAACGGCAGACATATACCAACAGGACACTACTAAAAAATCTGAATGAGTGGTGTACTGAAGAATATCTACTATATTGCACATTATATTAAAAAAAATTGTCTCGTAACTTTTGCTACTACGATACGGCAAATGAGCCAGAATCTTGTGTGCGACGATGCATCACTGACCAGATAAGTTTTCATCGGACGCCGATATTGATTTTCTTACAAAAAAAAAAAAAAAAAAAAGAAAAAAAAAT
>JAHWFP010199008.1:56382-74546 GCA_023313725.1 Lithobius niger | reverse complement strand
CCCCCCCCCCCCCCCCCCCCCCCCCCCCCCCCCCCCCCCCCCCCCTCTCTGCAATCTTTTTTCTGGGCTGTGGTCTCAATCCTTTGTACTGCGTCAATGTCCTTTATTTGTGGTGAAAAAATCTGATGACGACATACAAGACTTGAAACATTCATTTTTTTTTTAAAGGCTTTATGTTTAAAACATTCAACTTACATTGAACAACTGTTTGTCGTCTTCTATGGAATAAAACTGGAGATGACCAGGCTTTCCATTTAAAACTGCAGCCCGAGTTTGAGGATCATACAAAATGCCAGTTGGTACTGGTGGAAGATCAAATTCTTTCCACTGGTGGCCTTGCGTCAAACCTTGAATGACCTGAATGATGTTACCGGTATTGGTTATGAGCTGAATTGCTAAAAATATAAAGTTTAAACACGTTGCATCAAGGAAACTGAACAAATCCTTTCTTCCATGCACCTTACTCAGTAGTTTATATCATTAAACAAAAACTCCAAAATACGAGTGTTACCTGGTTGATTTTGGTTTCTATTGCCTGTTGAAATATACATTACCTTTTCTAATAGCATTCTCCTTCTCAATGCTGCTTAATTCTAGAGAAAAATAAATCGAAGATGTCCTTCCGGTTCGCTACCTACTGCGCAGGTCGAAAAGGTGAGCATTACTGCTCCGCTTCGACTTTTATATAATGGAGGCAGGTCTGCTGCGCAGCCTCCATTATATAAAAGTCGAAGCGGAGCAGTAATGCTCACCTTTTCGAACCTGTATTATGCCCAAATGGCGACTAGAGGGGAGGAGTGCAAAGGTAATGTATATTTTCAACAGGCAATAGACACCAAAATCAACCAGGTAACACTGGTATTTTGGAGTTTCTAGTTACCTTGACAATATCCATTACCTTTTTTAATAGCAATCCCATTGACTTTGTCAAGGCGGCGGGCGCCACTTGACAGAAGTTCCCTTAGGTAGCGACCGGTTCCCTTCACAGAATGGCAAAGTGTGTTTAAGGGGCTATAGTATGCGACGGGCAGCAACAAATGGCTCGAAGCGGTAACTCCCTTCCACTTGGTGAGACATGTGACATAATGCGATGTGAAGACGGTGGGATGTCTCCAAAAAGCGGCTTCCATAATTTCAGTGACAGGAATGTTACTATAATGAGCCCAGGAAGTAGAGTTAGCTCGAAGTTCGTGGGCTGTTACTCTAATGCCTTCTGTGGCACAGTTGATGTCGAGTGCTTCGTAGGCCTGTACAATGACACTTTTGAGCCAAGTAGCAATCACGCGTGCGGAAGTCGTCCCAACTTTGTTATTAAAAGGAAGTTAGAGTTGAGAGTGTCCTCTGCAAATCGGCTTGGAGGCTTTAAGGTAAAAGCGGAAGGCCCGAACTGGGCATAATGCACGCTCATCGTCGTCTCCCAGGATGTTGGAGAAGAAGGGAATAATGAAGGGATGAGTGCGCGCAGTGGGCTTCTGTGTCTTAGCGCGGAAGGACGAATACGGAGTTAAAGTAACACCGGTATAGTCTAGAAGGAAGAAACGGTCTTTTTCGGTTGCTGATAACGCCTGAAGTTCACTGCAACGGAGAGAGGCTGCCAAAGCTACCAGGAATACAGTTTTCCTAGTTAGGTGACTTAGGCGAGAGGAGGACATGGGTCCGTATGGTAGAGCCATGAGTGCGGATAATACAATGGACAGATCCCAGTAGGGAAATTGTTTGCTGGTACGTGGTCGGTCCAAGTGAAAGGAGTGAATTAAGGATGAAATCCTATAGTCTGTGAGGAGGTTCGTGTTGTCAGTTGCTTTGAAGACAGCGTTTATGGCAGAACGGTAGACTAGGATTGAGGAGCCTCGTAAGCCGTTTTTGAATAAAGCAGTGAAGAAGCGGAGAAGGTTATGCATAGGGGGATTGATTGAATCAACTTTGTTCTGTGATACACCAATGAAGCTACCGTTTCCAGTGGCTGTTGTACATTTTATTGGTAGAGGAACGGACAGCTCGTGAAGCAACACGGACGGCCTCGTCCTCAAGAATGCCTGTTGCGCGGAGGAGCTGGATGATAGGAGCCACCCGTGAAGGTGTAGCGCCTGAAGGTTGGAGTGGTGGATCAAGCCGTTGTGCTGGGACAGGAGGTCCGATCGAAGTGGAAGCTGGCGAGGAGAGTTGATGAGGAGGCTGAGGAGCAGTGGAAACCATGTCCCGGCTGGCCAGTTCGGCGAAATTAGGAGAAAGCGTCTGTGACAACTGGAGATTTTCCGCAATACAAGATGGAGGAGGCGAGGAGGGGGAAAGGCGTATACATGAAGTTGGTCCCAATTCAAGGTTAGTGCATCCACGGCCCATGCTCTGGGGTCTGGTAAAGGGCTGACGAACAGGGGAAGTCTGGCATTGAACCTCGTGGCAAAGTGGTCTACCATTGGGCGTTGCCAAAGGAGGAACAAACTGTGGCAGACTGCGGAGTGGAGTGTCCATTCACTGGTAGGTGGTTTGCGGCGAGACAGAGAGTCCGCTATCACATTCATTGTGCCCGGAATGTCCAGGGGCAGGAGGCAAGGCAATGGCGGATGCAGAATTGGAAAATTTGGGAGGTGATGTTGTGCAGAGATAGGGAGCGCGTCCCGCCTCCCTTCCGAAGGTAAGCAACAGCCGTGGTGTTGTCTATGTGGACTTGTACCACTCGTTCTGTCACGTGTTCTTGAAAGTGTTGTAGACCTAGGAGGACTGCGTGCAGTTCCAGATGGTTGATGTGATCTGTTGCCTCGGTCGACCAGCAACCCGAGACTGTGAGGCTGTCGATGTGGGCTCCCCAGCCTGTCTGGGACGCGTCTGTAAAGAGGTGGAGCTGGGGTGGTGGCTCGTGGAGGGGAACTGTTGCAGTGAGATTGAAAATGTCCATCCACCATGTGAAGGTTTCGGTTGGAAAGGATAGGTCAAGTTGTTGAGACGGAAGGGTCATGGCTAATCGAGGGTCGCCCCAATAAAGGGAGAGATAATGGTTCAGGGGGCATGCCATCCACCTTCCGTATGGAACTAGATCTGCAAAGGAGTCTATTGTCCCGATAGCGGAGGCAAGGTCTCGGAATGTGTGGAGCGGTTCGTGTAGAAATGATCTGGCGGAAGTGAGGTGGGTTTCTATCCGTTTCAGGAACGGCATGACGCATACTGTGCAGAGGTCAAAGAATACTCCTAGAAACACGAAGGACAGGGCTGGTTGAAGACGTGACTTCGGAAGGTTTATGCCGAGACCTAGATGGTGAAAAAGAGACATGGCAGTGCGTAAGTTGGCGGTCAGTGTTGGTGGATGCGGATGAGGAAGGAGACAATCGTCGAGGAAGGCGTGGATGCGGATGCCTTGTTGGTGGAGGCAGGCAAGAACTGGCCGCAGAACCATAGTAAATATTCGAGGAGAGGCATTTAGGCCAAACGGAAGGCAAAGAAACTCGAAGACGGTTCCGTCGAGCAGAAAACGGAATAGGTGGCGGACAGAGGCATGGATCAGAATGTGAAGGTATGTGTCTGCCAGATCGAGGGAAACTGTCCAATCATTGGGCTGTAGAGATTCTTGGATGGAGGATACTGTTTTCATTTGAAAGTGTAGATTGAGAACAAATTGGTTGAGTGGCTTTAGGTTGAAAATACGGCGTGTTCCGCCCGTTTTCTTTTCGCAAAGAAAAATGCTGCTGTAAAAACCCGGAGTAAACGGCGGTATCACAATTCGAATTTTCTAGATCCCACGGTGGATCTCGCACCGGAGGCCATGGAGAAAACTTTGGCTTGAAGCCGTCGAAAATAATAGAAAGGATCACTGGGTCGGAGGTTATCGTTCGCCAGGCTTTGACGTAATATCGAAGGCGTCCCCCTACAGCTTGTAGGGGAGGCGGAATGTCAATAATTGTCATGTCCCCTGTGTCAGGGTTGGGAGGTGTACTGTCGCATCCGGTCGGGGGTGGATGAGTGCCCCAGGGAATGGCCTCGTCCGCGTCCCTGGGGGCGGGGTGGAAAGAGCGAAGCAGGACGCGGAGCCGGAGGCGGAAGAGAATCAGATGGTTTAGTAGTCTTCCAGTAGTTCCTAGGAGGATCAGGCTTTGATGGTGTGGAACGAGGACGACGTCCCTGGCGAATCTAGTTATATCGGGGCTTCCGAGAGATGTCGAGATGGGGAACAACTTTTGGTATTAAACCACGGAACAAGGACTCGTGGATGGGCTGATTGCGGAGGAGGTGGCGTGTGGAGTCGTGTAGATTTGAGGCCGTGTTTAGAGCTATTTCTCGTAACAAAGGTGTTGAGTTGAAGAGGGCTCGTGTGAACCAATTCAAGGCGTGGTAAGTAGTGAAGCAGCTTTTTCGGAACACTTGGTTAATGAGGAAAGCTAACTGGCGAGTGTCATCCGGAGGAGGGTCGGCATACAGTCTTTCACACAGCGCATTAGCTGCTGTCTAAGGACGTCCGCTTGGGACGCAGCCCGGATGCCTAGGCGGAGGATACGGTCATTGTCTCGGAGGACAAAAACGGGAACTGCTGCCCAACGAGGGAGGTAGAGAGCAGAGGCGAAGTCTAACTTTGTGTCTGCAGTCAGGAATTCTGATTAAGGATAGGTGTCAAAATTGCGTGGGTTGGCTGTACCATCGCCAATAGGGCGGAAGAAGTAATTTTCACGGCCTGGGCGAGGCGAATGAAGATCTTTGTCTAACTCAAGAGGCGACCCATTTTCAAGGAGGACGCCGCCGTTGTAAGGAACGTTGTTGACTAACCCAAGAGCGGAGGCTGATTTGTCGCTTGACAGTATCAACACTGGATCACTGATAAACTAAATAGTTCTAGAAAAGTCGGCACCATTATTTAGTAGTATACAAGTATACTGTAATTTGTAGCCTTTAATGCGAATGCCACCGCTTATGGGAATGGAAGATTTCTTAAGAGTCGAACGTGCCCCCATTTTTAAAATTTAACAACGCAAGTCCCTCAACGAAAGACATTTATTGTTGTATTCAGGGGTTACAAATCAATTAATATTCCACGCTCTTTTATATCACTGATAGCTGTGGGCTTGTTTGAATAAGCAGAATTGTTTTAAACAGGGTTCAACATCTGTTCATTTCAATCTATAATTTAATTATTTCACTGTTACTTCGTAACACAGGTCAACTTCTTCGCAATTCCATCTAGTCAATTTCGTGTCAAGCAGTTACTAGGCCGGATTATGCCACACCAAGCATTAAAAAAAAAGACTAAATTTTTATCTACCAATGGTGGCATAACGGCGTAAAATTGTTAGTCGTTGGGGTTTCTCTGCACTGCTGGCTTTACAGTATTTGTAGTATTGTTTTTAGTCAACTTGTGAAACTCAATAGGTTAAACAAGTAATAGTCCCATGGGAAAGCAAAAAAAAAAAAGGACTTTGTGAGGAAAAAAACCATCTCTGGTGTACTTCATGGCCACACTCATCTAACTTTTAGGAAAGGGGTGCACCTGAAACCGGTCCAAAAACCGTTAAATGAAAACATGAACATTGTTACCGAAAGTAGCAATGTTCTAGTTTTCATTCAAACTTCAAACTATTAAGCGGTGCGATTAACTTGACTAATGTTTTGGTGTGTTGATATGACTCCTTTGAAGGGCCGAACCATTCGGAACTTGGTGGCCCCTTTTACCAATTTTGGTTTTTGGATTAAAAATGAGCGCTATACAATAAAAAAAATTCTAAATTATACTAATGTATGTAAGTTTGGTGTCAATTGCTAGGTTTTAAAGTCTGCAAAATTTTTTTTTTAAATGCTCTAAAAAGGTGACAGGACTCCATGCGACCAGATATCCAAAATGGCGGCAAAATTCAAGAATTTTTCATAATTTTAGAGTACGTAGATACAGATTTAAATTAGTGCTCAAAAACGGGAGTTCATTTGCACTGACTAGTAACAAGCAAACACCAGGTCAAATCCGTAGTGTATAATGTAACTTGTTCGTAATTAGGGGCTAAGTTGCGGCTGATTCTCTATTATGCTGCACTGCATTTTTCTTCAATTCACAGTAAGTTGCGTCTTTAAAGTGATGCGGTAGCAGGTCTAATTAAGATAAATGGATGTATTTAGGCTTAGATATCAGGTGGTGATGTATATTTCTCTACAATGGTAATTAAAACGATTTATTGTAAGCTACTGCAGTTTAGTTTATTTTATATTTACCACAAGTCACATCTTGAAACAGCTGCAGTAGCCGTTCTAAATAAGTTAAATACATGTTATTAGGCTTACATGAAAGGTTAAGATGTATATTACCCAACAAGGGTAATTAAAACACATCCATTAATCATAATCAGAACTGCCACATCACTTTAAAGATGTAACTTGCAGTAAACTGAAAAAAAAGCATGGAGCTATAGCACAGTTCAACAGTTGTATCTTATCCCATAATTACGATTAACCGTTTTATTACCTTTGTTGGAATATATTCGCCACCTTTCATACACTTCTAATTACATCCATTTATCATAATTAGAACAGCCACTACGTCACTTTAAACATGTAACATGCGGTGAATTGAAGAAGAAAGCTTGGTGCTACATCATAGATAAACAGTAGTAACTTACCCCCTAATTTCAATAAATTATTTTAATTACCCTTGTTGCAAAATATACATCTCCATCTTTCATCTAAGCTTAATTACATCCATTTATCTTAATTAGAATGGCTATGCAGCAGTTTAAACATGTAACTTGTGGTAAATAGACACAAAAAGGGTAGATAAACTGCCGTAGCTTATCTCCTAATTATAAAACTTTGTTTTAATTAACCTTATTCCTAAGTACACATCTTTATCTTCATTTAGGTCAAATAAAATGCATTCACCTTAATTAGAACAGCTACTGCAGCAGTTAAATATGTAACTTGCGGTAAATAGACGCAAAGTGCACATCACCAACGTAGTTAAACTGCCGTAGCTTAGCTTCTTATTATAATAAATCGTTCTAATTACCCGTATTGGAAAATATACATCACTACCTACTATCTAAGCCTAAACACATCCATTTATATAACTAGAACTGCTACCACATCACTTTAAAGATGTAACTCGTGGTGAATTGAAGAAAAATGCATTACTTACGCACGGAGGAAAATATGCAATATTCCAGACAGGCAAGAACGTTCTTGCCTGTCTAGAATATTGTGTATTTTCCTCCGTACGTAAGTAATGTCGTCTGCTACGTTCCAGAGTATGAATCTAGACGTTTTTAAAGAAAAATGCAGTGATACAGCACAGAGAAACAGCTGCAACTTAGCTCCTAATTACGAACACACTCCACTACACTACGGAGTTAAGCAGGGGTTTGCTAGTTACTAGTCAGTGCAACCTAACTCAGGTTTTTGAGCACTAACTTAAATCTGCATCTACTCTTCAAGTATATTTTAATTCAGTACAAAGCCACATTTAAAGAAAGGTTTGAAGACCCCACGCCACTATAGCAAATTCTTTTGGCCTAGATGCAATGGCTCCAATAATGTGCACATAACATTTACAACGATTTGGGTGTACACGTTTATTTAATAAGACTTCTTTTTTCAATAAATGTTCACAAAATCTAATTGAAAAAAATGGATTACATAATCATTAATCACCATTCGACATATAAATTTTTTATCGTGTTCGTGTGAAAATGAACATCCTTATTTACCAAAGCGGTGCTTCTGACAGAAGTGATGAAATATGAAATAGTGCACGACAAGCCAAGGAATAGTTTCGTTTCCAAGAAAATAATATAAGATTAGCTTGTGACGCACAATTCTGTATCTGCATTTGATTAGTTTCAATAACACTTTTGATGCAATAGGGGTGCGAACCTAGTTAGGGTGGGATGCTTTGCATAAAATATTTTTAAACACAAATGATGAGTAAGTAACGTGATTAAAAAAATATCTAAGGCCACTACAAGTTTATTAAGTGGTTCTCAAGAACACGCACATTGATTTTTGCTTAGTGCTTCGAACATTTTTTAAAGCAAGTGTCTAAAATAAATCCGGTCATGCGGCAACGCTTCGCCAAACCATTTCCTGTGACTGATGACCATGGCAGCCAGAGCTCCGTTCACAGAATCGCCATGATACGGATCAGCATCAAAGAGCCATTCAGGCGTTTCACAACTAAAAACTCGTATCTAAAGAAAGACTTTCATCTAATGTGCGACAATTGCACTCTGAACATAGTTGAACCTAGCATTAAAAAAAACCGGGTCACAGCCCCAACAATCTGTTTTTCTGTTTGATAACGCATCAACAGAAGACTTTTAGATGACATGGTTACGAAGCAGAAGTTAAAAAAAAAAACCAAACTCGCACCACACACGCTGTGAGGTGTGCCTGCGGCCCCTAAACCAGGGATGTAGAGGATCTCTGGCTTATTCTTGGCGTTATCTCGGCCCCCTGCGATACTTGGAGGTGACCAAGGATTGAATCTGAAGGTTTTCCCCTATCGTTGCTAAATTCTTTCTCCTTCTAAATCTTCTATAACCCTATAAATTCTTACTTCTAGTAATATATAAGGTTTAAAATTGAAACGGTTAATCGATAAGACATTGGGTTGCTTCAGATGACAAGATTCTTGTTTACAAATAAAAATAGTCTGATTTAAGTAGGGAGGTATTTATATAAATCGGAATATTTAGAATTCTATGAAATTCTGCATGTTTGACTGACTTCACCTGAAGAAAATTAAGATTAACAAGCAGCAAATTAGGTCAACTGTAACACAAACATTAGTTCTCCCATTTTAAAGTAGAAATTTCGATGCCTAATATCGCCGCCGTGTTTCAATATTTTCCATTCAAATTTGGTATTAACATAGTAAGGGTCAGCCTAGGGTAAACTCTCCACTTTGAGAGCTTATAACGCAGTCAAAAGTGAACATTTTAAAACAATATTTGGTACCTAGCCTCAACTGGCCAAGGTTCACAAATCTTGAAATTCGGCCAGGCCAAATCCGAGTAAGGGGCCAAATAGACAACTTCTTGTAGTTCTAGGGATGTGTATACTTTTTGTGTCTTCTCTACAGGTACAGGTAGAAACTACATCACCCAAAATCATGGGAATAGGCTCAAATCATAGCTTCCTAGGTGGGTATGTGCCTTTTCAAGGTTATTTTTAGTTTAGTTGAAATAGTTATTAAAAAAAAAAAGCCGTCACGTGTTAACTGAAACAATGCTATTTTGCTGATTAAAAAAACAAAATCTCCAACGTACAATTATGTCTGTGTAGATAACATTCCTGTTAGATTCCTGAATACTGTTAGGTACACTCACAAAATGTTATGCATATTGGTATTAAAGGTAGCATTCTGTGCAGGAGCAGTTGCGAAATGTTCCTAGTAGGAACGGTGCCTCACATTCAATATACAGACACGAGCCCGCCATTTTAAAAATATGCTTATTATCGTCCGATTTCCTCAAATTTAAAACGGAGATGAAATAATTGATACCAAACGAAAAAGTAAATATGTGATCGTCAGTAGTAATCGCTAATGGCCGCCATCAGGAATGAGCAAGGTATATTTTGTAACAGAATGAAACAATGAATGTGCCATCGTTAATAGTAATCTCTAATGGCCGCCATCTTGAAATCAGGCAGCCATTTTGAAATTATGCTTGTTAAATTTAAAATAGAGATGAAATAGTTGATACCAAGTGAAACAGTGAATGTGCCATTGTCACAGGTAATATCTAATGACTGCCATCTTTAAATCAGGTAACCATTTCAAAATTCTGTTTATCGTCCGATTTTCTTCAAATTTAAAACGCAGACGAAATAGTTGAAACCGAGGGAAACAGTGGATGTGCCATTGTCACTAGTAATCTCAAATGGCTGCCATCTTTAAATCAGGTGACCATTTTGAAATTGAGCATATCGTCCGATTTTATTCTAATTTAGAACGCAGCCGAAATAGTTGATACCAACGGAAACAGTGAATGTACGATCATCGCTGGTAATAACTAGTGACTGCCATCTTGAAATCAGGCAGCCATTTTGAAATTATGCTTATTATCCTTCAAATTTAGAACGGAGACAGAATAGTCGATTCCAAGTGAAACAATGAATGTGCAATAGTTCACCAGTAAACTCTATTGGCCGCCATCCTGGTCATTTTGAAACTATTCTTATTATTGTCAGATTTCCTTCAAATTCAGAAGGTAGACGTTATTTTGTGATAATTGGAACAAGGAAAAGTGTGTCAGTAGTAATCGCTAATGGCCGCCATCTTGAAATCAGGTGGCCATTTTGAAATTATGCTTATTATCGTCCGATTTCCTTCACATTTAGAATGGAGACGAAATAGTTGACAAGAAGTGGTGAATGTGCTATAGTCACTAGTAATCTCTAATGGCCATTTTGAAATTATGCTTGTTATCGTCAGGATTTCTTTCAAATTAAGAATGTAGACTTTATTTTGTGATACCAACTAAAACAAATGTGCAATCGTCAATAGTAATCCCTAATGGCCGCCATCTTGAAATTCATTCAAATTTCGTATATAAGCTTCGTTGGACTTGGTCAGCAAGCATATCAACATCTGATTTGCACATCGGAGATTTGGACTTTTTGAGCTGAGATGGTGATTTTTCATTTTTGGCTTGGTGGACTACTTTGGACATGTTTATACAGTTCACTTAACAGAATAAACCATTTATCTTAAAAAACTGGTTTTCGGCTCATTTTACAGATCCTTTTTATAATAACAATTTCGATTATTCGTGCCATTCTGGAGATACGGAACTTTGCACATAGTTATTCAGGCAACAACGCACATCAGCAAAAACCAGTTGCAAGGCGGCGGTTGAAGATTAAACAGATGCTAACAAAGCTGGTGAGCCAATAATTTACTCCTACTATGACGAAACGGAAGAGAAAGCATTATCGTAATTACGAATATACACCAAAACAAAACTTGTTAAGGATTCCCGCCAAATTTTCTGGCTGTGTGAAGTCGTGATATCAAACGCCAAGCTAATCCTACCGAGTAATAGTTCGAAGGTTAAATTAAGTACATGAAAATTGCTTACTGCGCAATTTTCAATTATTTCATTTTAAGTTTGAAGTCTTGGTCGGTGGAATTACCTTGGCGTTTGATATCACAACTTAACATGGCCGAAAAGCTTGGCGGGAATCCTTAACAAGTTTTGTTTTGGGATAGATATGATGCCGAGTTGAGCGTGCTTGATTTAGATTTAAAGTTCGTTCCAGTTGTGCCAGGAAATAGTGCTGAAGTAAAAGCGAATCTCGTTGCTGACGTTGAGCAGGTGCTTGCACGGTACTCGTGGGCACCAGAGGTGAGACTCCAACTTCAAAGACTCACGATTATGCCGCCGCCGAGAGTAGTAGCCAATGTCACTAATGAGCAGGTGAAAGCAATTAAGAGCCTAAGAGAAAGAAAAGATCTAGTGTACTGCAAGGCGGATAAAGCAAACCAAACTGTGGTGTTGTTGCGTAGTGATCATGATCGGCGAGTGGAAGCTGAGATTGTGTCATCTGGGTTGTATAAAGTTACAGAAGCCGATGTAGGAACTCGCCCGTTTCGTGACCTGCAGTTTAGCTTAAAGAGGTTGAACGAAGAGGGGTTTCTGAGCAAGGAGGAAGTGAAAGATTTGGCACCGACACTCCCTCAGAGACTTCCCACCATTTTTGCGCAGGTGAAGACGCACAAGGAGGGAGGCCCCCTACGTTTGATTACCAATGCGAAAGGAGGAATGGTGCAAAAATTGGATTGGGAAGTCGCTGAGAGACTGAAGAAGTATGTAAATGGCAGCTATAGGCTCACGAAGACTGGCGACTTGTTGCAAGAGGTTAAGGAACTGGTGCTAGACGAAGATGAGATTATGGTATCATTCGACGTCGTTAAGCTTTTTCCAAGTCTTGACCATCGGCTGATACTTGATATGTTGGCGTTGTCTCGGAGAAGATGGAAGGTACCGAGAGCCGATTTTGATAAAGACAGAGCAATGTTAAAAGTACTATTGTCATCCATATATGTTGAGTTCAATGGCAAGACATATTGGCAGGTGGGATGGGCCCCTATGGGCTACTCCAGCTCCCCAATAATAGCGGAGATGGTGCTGCAACACATGGACGAAATGGTTATGAAATCTATGGAAGGAGTTAAGATCTGGAAGAGGTACGTGGATGATGTGTTTTCGGCGGTGAAGAAAGATAAGTTCGAAGATTTGCTAAAGAAGGTTAACAACTGGAGGCCAGCTATAAAGATGACGGCAGAAAAAGAAAAAGAGGGAGTTCTACCTTACCTTGATGTGAAGTTGATGAGAGGAGAACGAGGAGAAGTTATGTTTGAACCATATGTAAAACCAATGGCGACAGATCGTGCTATTCCTTATACCTCGGGGCACCCGAAGAGCTCAAAGCATTGGCACAGAATGAGTTTGTCCGAATGATGAGGAATGCGAGCACGAAAGAATTAGTGAGACCACACTTGGAAAGAGTGAAAGAAAAGTTTTTAAAACTTGGCTACCCTGGAGGACTCCTAAACAGGTTAAGGAAGAAAGCATGTGCAGTCATAGATTGGGAAAGAAAGAAAGAAGGTAGAAGAGAGAAAGAAGTAGACAGAAGGGTCCCGAGAGTAGCTTTAACATACGTAGAAGGAGTTGCGAGCAAAGTGCAGAAGATTTTAAAAGAACAAGGGTTTAGAACGTATTTTAAGAATGTTGAAGGACTCAAGAAAAGAATTACAGGAAAGAAGGAAGTGGACAAAGTGGAAGGCAAGCGTGAGACACTGAAATCGCAGGACGAAGAGAAAATGGGGGCCGTTCAGAATACGAAAGAAGCAGTGTATAAGATTCCGTGCAGAGACTGCGATGCTGTTTATATTGGAGAGACCAGAAAAGGTGTACGAACCAGGGTAGCCCAGCATATGGCCAACGTGAGGAATAAAAAGGATGACAACGGCATCGCAGTCCACTGCAAATCTTTGAAGCACGAGGTGGACTGGAAAGGCACAAGCACCCTGCTCAAGTCGAATTCGGCACGAGATTTCCACCTCCGTTGCCTTGAATCACTTGCTATTCAACAACATGAAATGAACGGGGAGCTTTTGATGAACATCCAAGGCCCAGCTTTCCCTAGAGTTACACACCTAGTAGGAAGAGAACTCAGCGAGCGGTTGAACCATCAATGGGGACTCACGAGTGCACAGCGCATGCAGCCCAATAAATACGGGAGGCTGCGGTCGCGGCCGAATTCGAATGCAAAAGTGTGCAAAGCAGACGACGTAGTGAACAACGAAGTAAACAACGATGTTGTTGATGTAGAAAGCGGAAAAATCCTCAAGGCCTGATGAAGATATCTGGGTGGTATCGAAAATTTGTTGGACTAAGCACGAGTCCGAGTTGTGAATTTTAGCGAACTTGGTAGTGTTATTTTATAACGGATAGATATCCGATCTTTTTGGAATTGATAAAATCCATTTTTTTCCTTAGTAATTGCAAGATGGAAATGCCAATCTAGTTTTATGGTCCATTTTTTTTTTGTTGGCTTTCGTTAAATTTTGAGGACAGTCAGTCACCTTTTTTTATCCATATGATTAGCATTTCTTATTAGTACTGCAGACGCACAGATTTATTTAATGTAAAGTTTGGCATTGTTGCATAATAACAATGTTTAAAACAATCAATTTGGCCATTTAGAGGTCCCTAACCCCTGAACCACTTGACCAATTAGAAAGGTCCATATGAAAAGGGCACATCTCCAGAGCAAAACTTATAAAATGAGCTACGACCCAGCTTTATTCACTGCAAAGAAGAATTTATTTTCGTGTTACAAAAAAAGCGTTACTAGTAGCCAGTAATTAGGCAGCAAATATCAACGTTATTCACGTAGTTTTTTTTAAACAAGAAAATGTTAAGCTGTGTCATTAATAGTGACTTCTATGTTGTCAGGTTACCAAAGTCTCCGGATTAAACAAGTTTCAGCTTTTTCTGTCACATTGTTATTTATCCTCACAAGCCCGAAAACAGCCAAACTACCTTAGCTGTAAAGACACAACGTGTCTTGTGGTCGCCATGCTCATATACAGGGTGTTTGGAAATTGGTGTCAAAAATTTTCAGGGCTGAATTCTACCATGAAAACAAGTAAAAAATTCCTAATGAACATGGGTCCAATTCTGCTTCGTTTTGAAATTAGACCTTGCCAAAGGTAACGAACGTTTGCATCATTACAGTCGTGGTAGACGGAATCCCGAATTCCCAACTAAATGACCATTAATTAAATTAAATTAACAGTAATGATAATAAAATCTCTCTGGAAAGACCTCCCTCCAAGAATCCGCTGTTTATTATTGTTTTTTTTTAAGTGTTTTGAGTCTCACAAAAAATATTTATTTTCATCACAAAAATTGTTTTTCATCACTAAATGTTCTGTCTACAGATAGATCTTCATTATTATTACTGTTTTATTCAATTAAATTAACGGTAATTTTGTTTGCATTTTGTGATTCCGTTCACCATAATTGCAATAAACCTCAAAAGTTGGTTACCATAGGCAGGGACGTTTAATTTCAAAACAAAGCAAATTTCGGCCCATGCTTATCAAGAATTTTTTTTACTTGTTTTCTTGGGAAAAATCAGCCCTGAAAATACACTATTTGATACAGATTTCCGATGAAAACAAGTACAAAATGTTGAAAGTTGACGCTGAGAATAGTAATGTTGAATATCAATCTGAACACAAATAACATCACGCCGGAGGGGGGGGGGGGGGGGGAAACACCGAGCCCGCCAGTGTGAAAAGGCGGGGGAAGTCCTTAAACAAGGACGGGAAGGGGGAGGGTGGTCGGTGTTTCTACGACTTCATTTTCTGTGAGTTAGCAATTTTCTAGGGGGCTGCGACATGGGGATGGCAGTAAAAAAGGGCAAATTTAGGGTAACGTCATTTTTCAAATGCAAATGGTTTTTTTTTCCTTTACTTAACGTTGTAACATTCTGGAAGGGAGGTCTTCCCAGAGAGTTTTTATTATCGTTACCGTAAATTTAATTAAATCAATGGTCATTTAGTTGGGAATTCGTGATTCCGTCTACCACGACTGTAATAATTCAAAAATTCGTTACCTTCGGCAAGGTCTAATTCCAAAACGAAGCAGAATTGGACCCATGTTCATTAGGAATTTTTTACTTGTTTTCATGGTAGAATTCAGCCCTGAAAATTTTTTGACACAAATTTCCAAACACCCTGTATATGTTGTCTGGATAGGTGTTATCGTTTATCATTTTGGCGGGCGAAGATTGTTTATATAATGGTTTGACGTCATCCTCCCAAGGCCAAAATGTCCGTTGCCCGAATACGAATAAAGGTCAAATACACTGAAAGAGACCTGCAGATAAACGAATGACTTGCACTGAATCAGCGAGCAAAGTGAGCGAAATTCAGTACGTTTTCAAGGGGTACAGAAGACCGACTTGGTACTACGCTGAAGTATCACAAATAAAAAAAAAAAAAAAAACGAACTCGTTTGACGTTTAACATAAGGTTAAACAGACCTGAAATCAAAACAGCAAAGAAACACAAATAAACTTTCCAGTAAGGTTTCAGATTTCGCATTGTTGATATTGTGTTTAGTTCACGAGAAACCTTATTGCTTACTCAACCATTTAACACGTAAATAAAATCAAAAGCAGAGCTTAATTTTCAAAAAACTGGACTCCTAAACAAAGAAAGAATAGTCAATGTCCTATGTTTCGTTGTGTTTAGATTATTGAGTATACTGTATTTTTTTGTTTGTTTTAATATTGGTTGGATTTAATGCGAGTCGTGTTGGAACTAACAAGAGGGTGATATACACAGCCACTTTTTGCGCTAATATTTTCAAATATTTTTCAGTCATCTCCTTCCGTAGACATAAATTGCTAGCTTATGTACTGTGTTTAAACTAACTACCATACAGAAACACACAAAAACATTGGAAGACAGAAGTAAGGTTTCACGTGGACTAAACAGTACCGTAACACTGCAGTATCTGAACCTTACACGAAAGTTTATTCGTGTTCCTAGGTTGTTCTGAATTCGGCTCAGTTAAACCTTACCCGAAACATCAAACGAGTTCGTTGTTTTACAATATCATTGGGTGTGAGGTAACTAAATGGGACCTAAAAAAATAAATAAAAAAACTATCTCAAAAATTGACTTTTAAAAACATGGTTTACACTGACAAACACATTTCGTTTACATAAAAATAACGTCAGTCCACCCTGATATATATCAAATGAGTATATTTCAATATAAGTCGAGAATAAGTTTTTTTTTTTTACACCAGTAACGAATAACTGTATTTTTTTTTGGCATTTAGTAAAACATGGACTGGGCCAATAAGTAATAAATTGAGCCCAACAAAAAGCCCAAACTGTGCCAAACTATAACCTTTACAACTTTAGCCTTTACAACTTTCGGAGTTTTCTCTTTGCTCCATAATAAGCGTTTACCGATGTTTTGTTGTTAAAAGATACACAGCTTGAAGCAAATAGGCTTTAATGTCGTTAAGGTGGCAGTAGTAGAGGGCAAAATTAATTTTGAAATTAACTCTATGCTCGGACCACGATTTCGTCCAGTTAGCAGTTTGTAGGTCATTGAACTCTTGGGCGGCCATCGCAGCCAGCCATGTGCTCGGAAGGAAGGAAAGTGACATCATACGAATGCTCTCCCCCTTCCTCCACACTGCAAATGGAATGAAGCCAAGGTTGCCAGGTTCCACGTGGTTCCTGTCCCACCCACGAGTAGAAAATGGGAATGATCCACAGCACCCTGCTTTGCGTGCTATCCGTAAATGACGTAAGCTGGGCGTGATTGCTTATAGCCTGCAGAGAGTAATTATTCCCCCCCTCCTCCCCGTAGTGAGGGGGGGGGGGGGGGGGGGCAGAATAGTATTACCAGGTTTTACAACTTGCAACTCTTACTAAGTATTACGTCAAAATGTGTAATGCAGTTGTGATATTAGTGTATTATAGTATTAAGGGACCCTAGTATTAAGAATTTCTGAAAACTCAAAGTCGAGTGGGGGGGGGGGGGATTTCTTTTCTACGGCTCTGCCTAGGATATTATGACTAGTTGAACTTATTTTGAACGTATTTTTTTGAACTAGCTTCAGCAAATCGAATTTATACCACAATTAAGCCTAAAGTTCGACATGGCGTTAAATGTGAGAATCTCGATTCCACGAATCGCTGCGTTGTTAATATTTCCATATTTCTGTTACAGGAAAACGAAACGTGCACATTTTTTGCATTTATTTTTCCCGTGACGTATTTTTGTCGTAGTTTTAACGCAATTCGCTGTAGTCGTTCGTATTTTGTAGTTTTATCGTTTCGTTATTATTATCATTATTATTATTATTATTATTATTACAGGTTACGCCAGCAACTTGGGTCGATTTCACGGGCCAAAACCCCCGAGGGGGGGGGGGGGGGGGAGGCTAGTTCTTTGGAAGAGAAACTAAACCTTTCTTCGAACAAAACTGAGGATGACTGCCGGAAATGTAGATAATTCGCTCTAAATCTCCCAATTTCAGAACCAAATTACACACAATAATTAACTTTCACCAAATTTGCTATCTCTGTTCCCATCCAAACGACGAATAAAACAAAACTTTTTGTATACATTTTTCCTTCAGTGAGTTGGGACGCACGCCAACGTCATTTACGGACAGCCACAACTGAGGGAACGCAGCACGTGTCAAGGTTACCTCGAGGGAAAAAGTAAACAAGTTACCAGGAAGGATTAAACTATAGAAACACGGAAGAAGTAAGCAATCAAAATCGAATAACGAAACAAAGCTACCACAGCAATTTTTATTGTATCAACCCTAGGTTTTATACGGCATTTTTTTTTTCTTTTTATAATTTCATAGGAGTCAATTTGTTTTATATTTTCATAAATACCTTTATTTTGTGTAAAGATTGAATTCGCCTGGTCTACTGTTATTAGTCCCATTTCACCAACAAGTATTTTTTTTTAAACAGGGCCCCAATTCGCCGCAACACTACGAAAGTCGTTTCTTGATAGGTGAAATTCGAGCAAAGGCAACACACACGATTTACTCAACTCAAAATAACCATTAAAAGAACAGAACCATACATACAGGGGCCCGCTGCAGTGAGCCGCTCATTGCCATTTGGCTGCAGTTGGG
>JAHWFP010199008.1:28269-46148 GCA_023313725.1 Lithobius niger | reverse complement strand
TTTGTTCCATCTTAACTGCACATTTTTTATTTTGTCCTAATTTATTCCCCTTTATTGCAATTTTACTTTCTTTGTTTGGTTGGAATTTTTTTTTTTAATTAGAGGTAGTAGAGCTGGTTGATATTTTTTATTTTTTAGTTTATAATAAAATTTTTAACATTTAAAGAAGTCAAGCAAGGACTACAATTATATGTACCACCACTATTTCTCTATCTTTTCATTATAAGACTAAAAAAAGAGCCAGAGCTGTGAATCGGCTTTGTTTTAAATTTCTACAAAATCACTTTTCTTCTCGTATTTAGAGCCTGGATATAAATTATTCACATTTAACCATATGGAGATACTTTACATTTGTTTTAAGAATAAAATCCTACCTGCAGATGATTAGGAAACAATGAAAGGATTGGAAGAGTCACCATCACGTATTTCGGCTGTCATTAAGTTCATCAGCAGACTCGGCGCCTAAGATCTTGTGTCTTCTTGAGCACTTCAACAAAGACTGCATCCCATGGATTTTTCCTTTTTTATTTTGATGATTTTGTCTGCTGAAATCTGCGTTTTAATGGATGTATGTTTCTTCACATGATCGTTGTCTAAAACATCGTTACAGATAGAGCACTGCCCTTAGTAACGGGTACATTTTGCAGAGCCTTTCAAGACATTGTCACTTTCAGTCGAAGAGTATGCTCACTGCCATCTGCGACTTGTGACGTCAGGATAGATTGGATGACAGAACGCCATTCTTCAGCCCTGGTTGAATCTACTTTTGCCGCAGGCTGGGCTTATCACACACAAAAGTATTATAAAAAATGTCAGTCTAAAAAACTTAACGCACAATCTGAAATTGTGCGTTAAGTTTTCTAGACTGACATTTTTTTGATACGAGCTTTCAACGTAAAAACCGCTACGGTATTTTTAAAAAGTATTACAGTATACATACTGTTATCAAGGAATTGGAGAAAGAACAGCCTCAGAAGGCAAGAGTTAACACCTCCTCCCCAAACAACACTCCTAACCTTACTATGCAACTGACGTCATCAATGTGGGGCGAACGGAATGTGATGACCAAAGCGATAAGACATACTTATTTTAGGATGCAATTAGGCCACTTAAAAAAATAAAGTTGGTTCTCGGGCATTTTTCTCAAGAAATCCGTGCGAGCGGGCGGAATTTATTTTTTATTTTTTACCCTATTTTTCCGTACATTTTGGGGAATATTTTCTAGTTTGGATAAAATAAAGAATACTGTCTCAAAATACTTCATACCATTATGTCCACACAATTATTTAACGACAAGAAAGGTAATTTTATATTTCAATTTCACATTAAGGGCTATTTTTGTTCGGTTACTGTATCTTTGCCGCGTCGTTTCTTTTTATTTCCCGTCAAAAAATCGGTGCGGGAGGGCCTGAGAACCAACTTTTCTTTTTTAAATGGCCTTATGTACTTAATTTTTGGTAAGAAAAAATAAATGTTCTATTTTCTTGCTCCAGCATGCCATTTTAGATTATTTACAATTTTTTTGCTCAGTAACTTTAGAACGATTTAAGTTTATCGACTGGAAATTATCCCCATTTGAAACCTAAAAAAAAACACAAATAAATGGTTAGTTTGAATGTTAAAATATCAATTATTGAGGAAATTATCGAAAAAATTGTATCCAATGGCAGGAAAAACTTCGTTGACATTCGTACTGTGGAACATGACGAAATTCCGAAAAAGTCAATTCATAAAAAAATCAAGCACATTTCCACAAACCAGCAAATTTTCAACAACTAACTGTTGTCATCATCAGGGACTAAATCAACCTTTAAAAGCCTGATGATGACAACAGTTAGTTGTTGGAAATTTGCAGGACATAGGAGTAAGTGTCTAGTTTGTGGAAATGTGCCTGATTTTTTTGTGAATTGACTTTTTCGGAGTATCCAATGTCAATTTGAGGTGTTTACAAGATCTTTAGTTAGGGAAACAGGTAGTAGTTAAATTTTTACAGGGAGTAAGTGAAAATGGGTTTAGTCCTGTTTGGACTAGTCTCCAAAGATTTGGTGTCAGTGAATTTACATCTAAAATATTTGAACATATTAAAGCACAAATTAAAATATTTGCTACTAGTCTAGGATTTTGTTTCTGATCTTCTAATTCAATGGAACTTACAGATCAGACACAAAGACGTTTTTTTTAAATTTCCCTGTCTTTTTCCTGATTTTCAAAAATTTTTTTTCGTTTTCCCTGAAATGTTGGCTCCAATTTAATTTTCCCTGAGATTTACAGGTTCTCCAGGTTTTGTCTGAACTCTGAGCCCTCCATTCCGTTCCAATAGATATTAGTAAATACTGGTACACAGAAAGTCCAAGACCAACTGTGTACTATAAATCACCAAAATCTTGATTTTAAAATACTAAAAAAACATCACGAGACATAATGAGCACCAAATTTTTTCTTAATACATGGGAGACTGATGTCAAATTTTACAGTAAAGTCTAATAATTGTTGTTGGGACAATAAGCCTCTTATAACAACGTTTACATATTATGACGCTCTTCAGACAACAATATATGCAATAATGATCTACATTACAATGGGCTACAAGCACTGTCACTCTTGGGCAACGATCATCTAAAGGAAGGACTAAGTAACATCAGTTGATGACAAATTGTTCACGCAATCTTGAGATTTTTTTACAGTTTACTAGTATCACGAGAAATTTATAATCAACCAGAAGAAACTACATTGTGAAAATTCGTACTGTGTCCTGGGATGTGTTAATTTCTTTATGGAAATATATCCCAGGATATTCTTACAATTAGTACAGTATTAAAATGCTTAAGCTTATAAAATATGGATGTAAGCCATAAAAATAATAATAGGCCTACTCTAAATGAACAGATGCAAGAAAAAGACATCACATTAAAATAGCGTTCAAAAGGCCCTGATCCTTGTTAATACTTACATTTTAAGCTATACAAATTGAAAATCAGTTCATTGGTTCATCTCTAGGTGAGAGCAAAATTTACCCTGCAAGAACATCCCTCTCGAATGTAATCCAGTAACAGTCGTCACTTGGCCAGTAAATCTTACAAAAGCACTCACCATTTAACAATTTCTACTCTCAACGTACCAAATAAATCTTGCACGATGCATGGTTTTTCTGATTTATGCATTTACGAAATTGTGCAATTTTCAATAACCTCAGTAGTGATGCAGAAAAGGTTGGCGAATAGCCCATATAATCTTGGGCATAACGCCGCAAAATGTTAGTCTCTAACTTATACGGTTCCCAAGATATCCCTCTTTGAGCGTCATTCTCTATTGCTAGTTGCCGTTTTGCAGAGTAAGGCTAATTCCAAGTCGCCAACTGTTGATTTCCATTCGTCAAATGGTAAGTGGCGACCGACATTGGAGAGGGTTGAACAAGAATATTCTAGTCACATCAAAATGAACTAGGCCTCGTTCACACCTAGATTTTAAGATATAAAAGTTGAAATCGGTTTAGTTGTTCGACTTCCAGGTGAGGGCAGAGTCTCAACAACAACAAGAAATGGCCATTATGTGGAGGCCAAAAGGTCTGATTATTGTCGTTAAAATGTTCAATGCTGTGCAGTTATAACACGACCCCCAAATACTGAATTATTTCATTGGTTTTTGTCAATTCTGGGGAAACAATAGGGTTTCAAAGTTTGACATATAACATGAAAGTTCATGTTGAGGTTTACATAAGGACCACTTTCCTGTCATTGCATCCTAGAACACATTCTTACCATATCCTGGAATACGTAATTTTCATTGTGGAAATCCAGGACACAATTACCATGGTCGGGATGTACCATAAACAATGTAACACCAAGCAGGAATTTTCTTACCGAGGTGATGCCAAACTGAGTTACTTCACAATGACATGTAGCCGAACCGAGCAGTATCAAAAAAGAAAAAATCAACCTCACCACATACATCCTTAGGATATAATAGGTAGGCTATGGCATTTTAAAAATGGCTATTTCATTAGAATATTTACGCCTTTATATCAGTGAAAATACCTTTTTATTGATGACTCAACTTCTGTTTCGCAGTGAATGTGTAAAACTAGGCAATGTCTGCTACTAACTAATCATGCATCAAAGCTGCCTCTCAGGAAACAACACCAGCTCGACTTTGCTACGCATGATAAAATGCTTGACGAGCCACCGATTACCAGTTAATCTACAAAGCTTGCCTCGGCAGCTTGGCATCTGTAAGCTAATTAATAATGCTCTTTTATAAAAGACTAAAGGCGTAGGAGGAGGCTTCCCTGCATTACACCTGCGCATTAGAAGATCATGAACGTATCCTATTTTGTTGTCATGTTACTCACCATTGTCCACATGAGAACTCGCAATCAAGGAATTGTCGGACGATACCGCAAGTCGACAAATTGGCATCCCAAGACGTGGAACATACGTTCGTGTGTCACTGTCTACTTTCCACTTGACAATAGTACATTCTCCTCCTCCACTTATAAGATTGCTTCCTAAATTGACAATAAAAACCAACATTTTTTAATTAATACTAATAACTTAAGAGAAGAAAAGTGAATTCTAATGAATAATGCAAAGCGACAAGTTTAATAACTTTTAATAACACAAAAACAATTAAATATACAAAAAATGCCCGCAAGGTTTATACGAAGGAAAACTAATGCTTCGTATAAAAAAAAGCAAGCTAAAAACAAAATAAAACGTTTCAGCTGCAGAAAAAGCTTTAAAATGTGTGCCAACACACTACTGAGACTCGTTATGCCCCAGCACACGTTTAACAGCTTTGACTTAATAATAATAATAAATAAAAAATTTTAAACGTACCAGCTGATGTGAAAGCCAAATCTGCAACTGGTAACTGATGCCAATGGATAACGGTTCTTGAAAATTTTTTCTTTTCGAAGTTGTACCTAAAATAAAAATAATATTTTCAAAAAGACGAAAATACCAGGGACATTTCAGCTGCCTGTCGTGCTTGCAGCTCCCTTCTACTGTGCATGAGCCAATTCTCTCTCATTGCGCATGTGCGCAGGCCTCTATATAAGGACGTCGCCCGGAGTTGGGCTACATTCTTTCTTCCACACTGGGTCTTCTTTGGCGACCGAGAGGGGAGGCCGGGCGGGGAAGGTGATGTATGTTTTTATAAGGGCAATAGCAACCAAAATCAACCAGCTGTACCTGGTATTTTGATCTTTCTATATGCCATGAAAACATCCATTACCTAATTTGTTAGCAGACTTTGTCCTTCGGTGGCGGGTGCCAAAGAGCTGAAGCCCGTGCTGCAAGCAGGCTGCCCCGGAGTCTACAATACCCCGTGAACCGGTCTACCGTTATTGCTGAGGAATTCGGACGTGGTGACGCAGTAGCGTAACGGAGACCAAATCCTGGGCAAGGTAAAGAAAAAAGTTAGGCATGCAATCATGACAAAATTCTTATATACCTTTGAGTTGAGGTGAACTGGCGGAGACTTGCAGATCTTGTCATTGAAGGGAATCCGGAGAGCTGGAACCCCGTCCTCTAGTAGAACATGAAGGTCTTGTCATAAAAGGAATCTGAGAAGCCTGAGTCTTGTCGTCTTGTAGAGCCTGAAGGTCTAGCCGTGAAGGGATCAGGAAAGCAGAAGTCAGGTCCTCTGTGAGGTTGAGGCATGTAGCTGACGAAATAGTCAGCAAGGCTCCGTAGGAGGTGTGTGAGCCCGGAATACAGGACGTAGGGTGCTCGTGGCAGAATCAGAAGGTCCTAGAGACCGAAATGTGGTAAAGAGAGTCATTAACGGTTTGCCGAAGAAGGTGATGAACGTTTTGTGACGTACATAGAAGCACAGATGCTTAGTTCAAGAGGAAAGTGAGCGGAATGATGCACTGAAATAGTAGACGGGATCAGGTTCTAAAAAGATGCCGAGCAGAAGGAGGTAGAGACGTGTAACGTCGTCCCAGGAACATACATTTTTGAAAGGGGAGAGGTGGCCCCAAAGAGGGGCTGGATACCGAGGAACCCAGACGAAGGATGGAGTACTGTCTTCTATAAGGCGAGCGAAGAAGATGTAGGGTTCCTTGGCAATATGAAGTGAACGGAGTCTTAGGGTAGGGCTCGGAAACCGAGCGCCATGCCCTTGGCTCTTGCCTGGCAATCCGAGCAGGGTAGATTCCGGGTGGAATGGTTGGAGCATTGGACGGGCCCTGTAAAGACTGGAAGGAATGACGAATGCCAGATGGAATAACCTGATAACTGCAGATGACCAGGAGGAAATTGCCGACTGAGCAGTCAGGAGTATTGCTGCGGAAGTCTCAGATGCTGCGTCGGAGAGGGAGTTTGACGGCCCTGCGAGAGAGGCGTCCTCTTGGCAGGGGATCCGAGGGAGACGGTGTCGAGGACCGCCGGGTCGGTAGAAAAAACAGAGGCGGCTGTCAACCGGCATTGGCAGCTGATAATTGGCAACGGGACGATCTGTACCATTGTTGATTCGTGGAGGTAGAATATTGGTTGCGGAATCCGGAGTCCTGCTATGGTCAAAGAAGCGACTGCATCCGCGCCCGTCCTTTGTTCTGAAAGGGCGACCGAGCAACACGAGGTGGAGAAGCGGAAGGATTCCAGGCATTAGCCAGTGTGACCATACACCAGTCTTCTTTGGGATCAATGGTTCTCGTGGGGACGCCGGGCGTTGGCGTCCCTTATATTTGTAAGGTTTTGGCTTGCGAGTAATGTCCAGATGAGGAGCAAGCTTAGGGATGAGTCCACGCAAGAGGGAGTCCGTTTCGTGGATTGGTTGATGCTGGAGTACATGTTTAGTGGAATTATGAAGATTGGAATCCGTGGTGAGTACCACATCGCGAAGCAAAAAGGTGGAGTTGAAAAGTGCTTGTGTGAACCAGTTCATTGAATGAATGGTGGCAAAACATACCTTTCAGAAAACCTGGCTGACCAAGGAAGTGAGCTGTCTGGTTTCCTCCGGGGATGGATCCGTGGAAAGTCGTTTACAAAGGGCGTTGGCAGCTGTGTTCAAGATATCCGCCTGGGAAACCGCCTGGAGTCCCAGGTGCAGAAACCGGTCGTTGTCCCGAAGTACAGCGATAGGGACCATTGCTCAGCGAGAAAGATACGAGTGATGTGCCGAAATCTATGCAGACATCTGTAGCAAGGAACTCCCGACTGTGCGTAGGTGTCGAAGTACCCCAGGTTGGCAGCGCCATCTCCTGATGGACGAAAAAAGAAGAATTCATGGCCAGCTTGTGGCGTGGAGGATCCTTGTCCAGTTCCAGCAGGGCTCCATTGTCCAGAATAAGTCCGCCTGTGCAGAGGAGTGTGGTCAACAGAGTCATCGACTGTCCAAGTACCGGATTCTGATGTGGGGGTTGGTCGCGGAGGCCAAACTCGATGGCGGTTGATAAGCCATGATTCTTGCTATGTGCGGAGTCCTGTGGAGTAGGTTTGTAAAGGAAGCAATCTGGAATCACACTATCAACTGTCTTGAGGAGGTCAGGAAGAGGGAACTCTGACGGGTCTGGGTCAACTGGCTGATCCAGTGGAATCTCGAGAGCAGAGAAATCCAAGAAGTCGGGCTGATGCAGGGGTCGGATGTCGGAGTCCAACATGACCGAAGAGGGAAGCCTGTGTGGCGCAGGCGGCGGAGGAAGAACAGGCATACTTGAGGATGGCATTGCCGGGACGTGCGAGCCTATCTTCTTTGCGGAGGACTGGACCCAGGTTGTCCGAGAGCCGAAGGGGAATACAGATAGCCGAGGTGGTTGGCTGTTTGTGGTGGAAAGACCACCGCTTTTTCTAGAGAGGTTTGCCTGCTGATTCCCGGGTGGAGTCCGCAAGAAAGTCGAGCAGCTGGGTGATCGAGATGACAGGTCAATTGGTTCCTCAAAGGTGGGGGCCGATCGCTTCCTGTTGAGGCGTCGGGCCCGGACCAGGAGCTTGAGTCTTGAGGAAAATTCCTTTGCCTTGACGAGATCTTCTTGAAGAGACTAGGTCCTTGGTGGGTTCCAGCTGACCACACTGAACAGGTAATGTGGAGAAAGTGTCGTGAACCAAACCAGGAACGGTCGGTAATCCAGATCGAGATGGTCCAAAGGCAGACGTGGTAGGAGACCGGGAAACCACTTTGCCGGGTGGGCAGGGGCCGTCGTAGAATCCAGAGGCGGCGGTTCATCCGAAATGATGATCGGAGGAGAAGATGAGGACCCTGCTCGAGGCAGGGAATCCCGTGGAGTACCTTTTGCTCGAGGCATCCATAGAAGAATCCAGGGAGACGCACAAGACACACGACCGAACCGGTCGAGCGCTAGCGAATGAATGATCTTGAAATGCAGAAAAGAAATGAGAGGACAACTATGCTTGGTAGGAGTCCGCAGCATTGTCCATAACATAATGGAGGAAAATGCTGGGAAGCCATCGGAGCACAGGGATCTGGAGTGCGACGCAGACGGATGCCAGGAATCCGTGGCGGGAGTCTTGCAGGAAGCGGCCCCTGGAATCCGTATTGACATTAAGAAAGAATCCAAAAGACGGGGACGTCAAAGATTCCGTATCGGAGAGTCTTGGTGTACAATCGTGGAAGCAGGTAGATGCTCGGATGCCGAGGTTGTGGTATACGAGTGTGATGCGTACTTAAAGCAGCCGGTTTTGTTGGTTCCCGATTCCAGAGTGCCTGTGCGCACGAGACGCACGGTGCAACAGAGGGAACCACTGATGACGAAGGGGCTTCAATACGAAAGCAGGTGTGGCAGCAACTCACAGTTCCTGGTTGCTGAGTCGTCCGATCGCTTGGTGAGTAGGACGCCCGGATACCTGTGCGTGCTGCAATGTACTAGCGTTTGCAGTAATCCGTATGTGTAAAGGCACAACGGAGCCGAAGGGCAAGTTGCAAGAAGATGCAGAGTAGACAGTAATCCGAGGTCCCAGAAGAGGAAACAGAGTCCCGGCCAGCGGACTTGTAAGCCTATAAGCCACGAACGGCGTCCGAACGCTTGGTTGTTCGGTTGCCTGTGCTGTAGTGTAGCAGTGCTTGCAGGAATCCGTATGTAAAGACACAACGGTACCGAAGGTCAAGCTGCCAGAAGAAGCAGGGTGGATAGCAATCCATGAAGAGGAGACCGAACCCCGGTCGGTGATCTGTGTAGACTTCGAGCTTTGGGCGGCGTCCAAATGCTCGATAGATCGGCAGTCTGTGCTGTCCGTGTGTGAAGACCACGAAACTGAAGAGCAAGCTATAAGAAGCATCAGGGAATTCGTGGTTCCAAAAGTGGAGACCGAATCTCGGTCGGTGGTCTTGTTAGTCTTCGAACCTCGAGCGTCGTCCAAATGCTCGGTTGCTCGGTCGTCCGTGCTGCAGTGTTTTGGTGCTTGCAGGAGTCTGTGTAAAGACACCACGAAATTAAAGGAGCAAGCCGCAAGAAGAATCAGGGAATCTGTGGTTTTAAAAGTGGAGACCGAATCCCAGTTGGTGATCTTGTCAGTCTTCGAGCCCCGTGCTGGAGGACGGGCGTGTGAGCATTCGGGCGAAGAGACGCAGCCGAATCGAAAATTCGGAACAAGGGAGTCCGACATCCAGGAGTCAAGAGGAATCCGTTGTTTCCATGTAGAAATTCATTCAGGGAGAGCAACCACACGCGGCGGTGCCCTAGGAAAAACAAATGAAGCGCAACTCCGGGCGACGTCGTTATATAGAGGCCAGCGCGCATGAGTAATGAGAGGGGACTGGCGCATGCGTAGTAGAAGGTGGTTGCACGCACGGCAGGCAAGCCAACTTCTCTTCTAGGGTTCAAAAGGAAGGAACTGCTAACAAATTAGGTAATGTATGTTTTTATGGCATATTAGAAATTATTTTATTGCTGATGTACATAACCAAATTTTGTAATGGGTAACTAGTTCGATTGGGATCTGTGTCAAGTAAGACTGCACCGTTCCAATCCCAAACTGATTTAAAATTTTTTATCAGTACCGATACCGATGCCCAAACTTGTTTCCACAATTTTTCATCAACGGTGTAGTTTTCTGCAAAAGTCCAATAACTATTAAAATATAATTTTTTTTAATAGTAACCCACAGTTAAAACATAGCTAGGAAGAAACTCCGTGATTTCCTGAGCAAAACGTCGCGAACCGCATGTCTTAATCTCAAACGGTTCTGAGAATGTTGCCGATACCAAACCGAAACAGATACTGCAAATATCGGCAACTGATCTGATCCAGTATCGGTGCAGCTTTAGCGTCAGGTGATTCTTTACTACTAGCCAAACTCCATAGCTGGAGTGACATCTTGATCGTAGTTACGCACAAAAATTATTAACAACTAGCCGTTCCCCGGCGTAACATACGCCGGTCTAGCTGATTCCCGCTGATTCAACTCGGCTCTAATAGTCAGCATTATAGAAACAATATTGTGTTTGTTTCTAATTGTTAGAGCGCATATCCGTTCTCATTGTCGGCCGCTCGCCCTTTTTCTTTGCTACTGTGCCAAGAATGAACCCGCTCGCCCTCTTGCTGCTTGCTCCAGAGTACAGCTGAATAGCCAGTTATTGAAGCTTGCTTTGTTTAATGATGATCCCTCAAGTCTGCTCATTAAGCAAATATATACCGATATATGGCCACGAAAAAAAAGAAAAAATAGTTGGTACTCGGGCCCTTGTTAGCGACATGTCAAGAATTATGGCGACACTTATAGAGCAAAAAGGAAAAAAAAAATAAAAAGACTGATCACTGGATGACTGACTTTCAGGAATTTATGAAAAATAATGGAATTAGTTGTTCTACCGATGCATCAGTGCCAATGGTTTGCTAAATTTCACCATCGGCAGGTCGATAGATTCGTGTATTTGCCGATGGTTTGGAAAATGGGGTTTTACTCCAAACAAAGCATAATATTCGAAGCAAAGGTATTAGAACAGCCAAAAGTGTTTGACATTAACTACATCCAGTCGTGGATGATTCCACTGGCCATGTTAATGCTGAATATTAAACACGATACAAACCTAATGTAACCATACGTAAACTGAAAGCCGCCATGTTGGGGTGGCTGCACCGAGACCTCTACAATGCCATTTTGCGGTGTGGCTATCAGTGTCCTAGTACTGAAATGCATTTCATTCCCTATTTGCTAACCTTTGCAATACAGTATAAATTTATTACTATCGCACACTATTTTGAGTTAAATGTAAATTATTCAGTGTCAGCTGGAAATGATTGAGCTCTCTCTATAGCAAGTCAACAACTCTGAACATTAAAATAAAAAACAGTAAGCAAACTGAGTCATTACAGCAAAAAAAAATTATAAAACAAAAAGCTGGTGGCCTGGTACTACTGGAACAAGAATCTTTTTTTTTAACTTTTCATGGCATAGCACCTCTGCACTATTTGAAACTTCACAAAATTTGGTATTCCGATCAATATCACTATCTTTTGGGATAACTTTTTTCTTCCGAAATTGCTTTTAAGGGGGGGATACTAGTGGTTAAACAAGAATTTTTGTCCAAAAAGTCGATTTTTTAAATAATTAAATTATCTGATATTTTTTCTGCACATTGTTGCCTGTGTTAAACCTAAATCTGGATAGGAATATTGTAAAAAAAGCTATTTTATAAACATTATTAAAGAAGTGAACTAAAACTTGCTAACTTTGACTTGGGTTTTCTCATATTCATATTTTCGCAGTACTCGATATCTTAGGAAATCTATTATTTAGTGTAGAAACATGCTAGAGTATTCAGTGATGGCTCTTTTTTTGCTGCTGGAATTGTAGAACGTGATGACACATGTTTTCTGGGGCTAATAAAATTGCTTTAATGTTAATAACATTTTATATAAACTATTATGACAAGCGCTTTATTAATACCAGCTTTAAAATGACCCCTAACAAAAACTAAAACTTGTATAATGCATTTCTTGGTCTTAGTATGTGCCTTGGTCCATAAGATAACACATGTAGGCCTAAAAAAGTGTCTAGTGTGATGAGATAGCAAACGATAGATTTCCTCAGCGAGCACTACAATATGCTAATTTTTTTAACTAATTAATTAATTTTGGTGCTTGTAATTGAAATTACGACATCAAATTTCCACTTTTAAGTCAAACATACCCAGTACTGTGGTAAAAATTTCGTTCATCTACATCAAGTTTGAAATTTTCACTAGTATCCCCCCTTAATGCTTCTAGGTACAGGTTGACTTACCATACATGAATCCGTCCTAAACTATCTCCTGTCGCAATGCAATAATCGGATGGATGGGAGGTAATGCAGGTAAATTTTTGTTGCGTGTGTTCAACGTGGCTAGATAGGAGAGAAAATGCAAATATAGGAGACTATGGAAAAAAAAACCTGCTTCAGTTGAACCCCATTAGAACGAAACCTCCGACAACAATAAACCTGTTATAACAATGCTGTTTTTGAGGCTCCTCAATCAACAACAATGCAATACTGTATTACCAAAGTTATTTTCTCTGCCACAGAAAATCATTGTTGGGTAACAAAAATTGATACCTAGCAGAAGAGGTGGTGCCAATTTCTTGCCAACTAACTGCACGAGCGGAGCTAAATTTCTAATTGCTCATATTTTTTAAGCAAGATCTTGTCATGAAATTTTCTCCGAGAATTTGTAATATATTAAATACATTATGGAAAAATATGTAGACAGTTCAAAAAATGGGTAACCATCGGTTACAGTGGTAATTGAAAGACATTATAAAATCCACACTACACTTTACCACCACAGCTGAACCTTTCAATCAAACTTTACAATTCACTGTAAATTTTCAGCGAGTCCTATCGCCTTATTCAGACAAAATATAAACCGAAAAAACACTACAGTGTAGTGTTTTTTTCAGTTTATATTTTGGTCTGAAGAATGCGATAGGACTCGCTGAAAATTTACAATGATAAAGTTTGACTGAAGTGTTCTGCTGTGGTGGTAAAGTGTATTTTGGATTTTATAATGTAGATACTTGGTGAATTTAGCAAGAAAAAAAGCCCTCGCCAGAAAATCAAACAGAAAATAGGTCTCGTAAGTGAACAAAGTTGTACGATACGAAAAAGGATTTTTTTAAATTTAAATTCGACTTTCTATTTTAAAACGGCTACCGTCAAAGAACGCTAGGCTAAATTTACTGCCAAGTTATAGTTCATCCATTACACAAAACAGACACTCACAACAGCATCTGCTAATTTACGAGAGACCACTAAAGATGTTTTACTGCTTGTCTGTCATTGTCAGGTTTTTTCCACGTTGGGTCAAAAGTTCGGATTTCCTACATTTTGTTTTGGAGTATTTGAATGCAGTGGCTGATTTACCCCGTCGGGCCTTCCTGATTGTTACCTATGTTCAAGCTGTTCAGTGAGCTGGCATTGCACGATGTACTGTATAGTTGGGTTGGATAGCGGCTGTAAGTTCATGAGGTGTGCGTGTTCTCTCTCGAAATGTTTCATTGCGAGTGACTCAAGGGCTCTTAAATGCATATCACTCACAGAATTAGAAAATAGCAAAATAGTCGTATTATTCCACGAAATCTTGTGTTTGGTGTCCATGTGGTGGGAAGCAATGCAGTTTTTGGAAAAGTTGTTGACCGGTGTCGGAGATGTGCCGTTTAATCCTTAATTAATTCCTGTTTTCACATTAATTCCTTGCCTGGTTTCTTCTATGTGAACAGCATCACATCACCCACATGGCAACATACAAGACTCCTTTCCTCGTGTTGGGAAGGCTCCCGAAGTCAACCAGCACACCCTGTTCACTACTTTGCTCGTCCTTCTTCTTCGGTGGTTCAGGGATGGGTTCAGCTTTGTGATTTGGAGCCTTCTTACTTCTCGTATTGTGTAATGTGTTAACTCATCCCTGTCCTGGGTTTCCCCTATTCACTCCTACAAGGAGACGTAGGAGTGAAGAGGGAAGACCCAGTAGTAGACAACGCACTCCTACAATACGAGAAGAAGGCACCAAATTGCGAAGCTGAACCCATCCCAGACTCACCGAAGGACAAAGACCAGCAAAGTAGTGAACACGGTGAGCTGGTTGACTACAGGAACCTGCCAAAAACTATTTGGTACCATGTGGTGGATGTGATGCTGTTTATATCGGAGGAACCAGGCAAGGAATTAAGGCGAGGATTAAACTGCACGTCTCCAACGCTGTTAACGTGTCCAAAAAATGCATTGCTTCCCACCACATGGACACTAAATAAAAGATTTCCTGGAATAATACGACCACTTTGCTGGCTTCTAATTCCAAGATTGATAGGCATTTAATAGCCCTTGAATCACTCGCCATCAAACATTTCGAGAGAGAATACGCACACCTCATGAACTTACAGCCGCCATCCAACCGTACTGTACAGAACATCGTGAACATAGGTGGAAATCAGGGAGGCCTGACAAAACAAAATGTACAAAATCCAAACTACCGACACAGCGTGACAAAAGCCTGACAAAGACAGAGGAGCAGTAGAACATCTTTACTAATCTTCAGTGGTCTGTCGAAGGTCAGTACTCAGTAGTAGGTCAGTACATTGTTGTGTCTCAGGTTTGAAAATTTTGCGTAACTGAGAAACTATACTGATTGCCAAAGTAATAAAATTTTGTTTAAATTAAGCCGTAATTAATTTATTAGGAAAAATTTGGGAATTTTGTAGGAAAATGCGATTGCAATCGCAAAATTTCCTTTTTAGCTTCAGCAAATGGTATACACCTCTCCATTCGCCCATGTTAGAATCTTCATGTTAGATATTGCACGATCATGCAAGATCATCATGCAGGTCTTGTTTAAGACCTGATTCGCAAGATCTAAATCCAAGACCTTGCAATCTTGACTAAGATTTTGGCTTAAGATCTTGACAAAATCTTGCATGAGAAAGCTCTGGTTTTCATTTTGTTGCCAAATTCCATTTGGTAATGGGCAGAATTCAAACTGTTTTGGCAACAAAATTAAAACTAGAGCTTTCGAGTTCTTGTCAAGATCTAAAATCTTGCAAGATCTTTAGATCTTGACAAGAACTCGAAAGCTCTGGTTTTAATTTTGTTGCCAAAACAGTTTGAATTCTGCCCATTACCAAATGGAATTTGGCAACAAAATGAAAACCAGAGCTTTCCAAGTTCTTGTCAAGATCTTGTTAAGATCCTGCAAGATTTTGCAAAGATCTTTAGTCATGATCTTATTCAAGATTCTGACCAGGGGGATCAAAATTCTTCTTGTAAACACACTGCAAATTTTGCAATATCGAAGAAAATACGGGTGTGTATATTACACTACAAATAATTATTGATGGTGGAACTTGCTACGTTATTAAACTTTCTGAACACGATGAGCACCGCAGTCAGTATCTATGTAGAGTTTGGATAATATTGTAGCTTGTAGATAATTTTACCAAAGTGGCCTACAGCTGCAAACTCTTGGTATCTTGTAATGCCATGTTGTGTATTTTGCAAAAAAGGCGTAAGTTTACTTTATGACCATACATCGAAACCCATCAAAAACAATCGTACATTACCAGTGTCACATGTAAATTGTAAATGTGTGTGACACGAGTATTTAAAAAAAAACTACAGTGAACCCCGTTATAACGAAAAGTCTTACAATAATAAACCTGTTATCACAATGCTATTTTGAGGCTCTTCAAGCAACAATGCGTGCAAAACTGATTGTTTATAATGCTAATCCTGAAATAACATTTCCCAGCTCCCATAGACTATCATAATAAAGAGGTTTCACTGTACAAGCTGTAAAGAGCGGCAACAATCACTGCACGCGCAAGCGTTGAGTACCTCGGTAAATGAACGACAATTGCATGCAACAACTTTGCGATGCGCGGTAGAGGTAGTACCTCGGTAAGTGAACGACAATAGCATGCAACAATTTTGCAATGCGCGGTACAGAGGTGAATTGTTTCAAAGGATTAACTTACAGCAGGGGATTACTTGCTTACTGAATGTTGACTTTCTCCGTGGTAGCGATTATTTTAGCCTGCCAGTCACACATGCATATGCGACTTCTGGGGTAGCACCAAAATATCCGTGGAAATGTCCCAACTTTTCCAGGGAATGATTATTAACTTACTGAATAATGTGAATCAAGCAGAAGGGGGAATACAGGTTGGAGCTGGGTGAGGGGAGGAGGGTCAGGACATGTATTGTGCAGGGAGGCGGGGTTAATACATTTAAAACCAAAGTCTAACATCGGGGGTGTCCGGGGGGGTTAGAGGAATTGAAAGCGCCAGTTACTTTCCTAAGAAAACCAAACACCGGGAGAGGTTGGGTCACGGAAATTCAATCACAATGCAGCCATTTCCAGCTCCCATGGACTATCGTTATAAAGAAGTTTCATTGTATAAGCTGTTAACAAACAACTTACCAGTACTGTCTCTCAACTTCACCCAGATATGCAACTGAAATTGTATGTTGCTTTATTCCAGCTGCAAATGTGCCCTGTTGGATAATATAAGCAAAATAAATCACAGTGTACACTGCACAGGTCCAGAATGCACTTCATAATTACGGTTTCTTTAAATCAAGCTGCTCTCACCCATAGATATCTAGACAGACTGTTTTGCCATTGTTTGGCTCGTCAGTAGAGAATACTCTGTGGATGAGAGTATACGTACCTTGCTGGTGGTAAATTAACAAGTTCAAAACCGAATTGATTGGCTTCAGAGTCCAACACAAGCAGTAGTTTCAGCTTTTTGGCATGCGGAAACCAATCCGGTTTTGAGCTTGTTAATAATTATGGTTGTACAAACAACCCCACATTGTCGATAAGAGAGGGGAGGGCAACTGGCAATCTGTCTCGTGTACTAAATACTGCACAAATTGTATTTTCGCTTTCATTTTTAATTTTTTTTTTAAGTGGTTGTTTAAATTTCTAAACCACTACTTTCTGACCATTCAAAAGTTGTGAGGTCTAACGTCGCTTAAAGGCTCCCGCAGTACCCATGTAACCATAACATACATCTTTCGAGCAGTATGTTACATCAACATCACTGCAGCCTCAGCCTGCTTCTTCGCCAGCCGCCAGCATAGCATTATAGTTCTCTCATCGATGTATAGTCGCATTATTTCATGTGATTTTCATTTGTACTTATTCAGTGTTGCTTTCCCTCCTTCTTTTGGCAGCACGTTTGCCATTCACAAAGTGGCAGAAAATAAGAATGTTAATAGGCAGATAACTATGACAAAAAAGACTGTTCACACACGTTGACACCTGCTTGGCTACTCACCACCTACAAGACTATATACTGTAAATCACCGTGTGAACGCCCACTAGACTTTTACACATTTTCGTGATTATTAAGAGGTTGGGCACTAACACCGTTCTTGAAGTTGAGGGAAAAAAAAAAACTTTATTTTAAGAAATAATGAAAGTGAGATGAACGGTGATTCGAGTTCAGTGTTGTGTTATTTACCAGTCGTCAAGCCTAACTGATAATTAAATTATAGAGATTTTAGAATTTTATTGAATTTACTCGGGGGTAAGGGGGAATAACATGGGTGTAGGCCAAATTGTAAAAAAAAAAAAAAATTAAGGGTTAATTGAACGTTGACTCGATGATTTACGGTATTACCATAAATCATGTATTAAACGTGCATGGGCTTATTCAGTTAATTTGGCAAAAATCTGAAATGAGTTAAGTAAAGCATAAGCTATTTTATAATCTTACTTTTGGACATCTGTCAAAGGAAATACGGCAATTAAAACCTTTTTGAATGTCAGAAAGGCCAATTTTTAAATCCTTTTTTTATGCAAATAAGGAAGGAGGGGGAAGGGGAGGGAAGGGGAAAGAGGAGCGGCCAACCTGCAAACACAAGCAGACAGACGAAGAATCGACTTTAATTACTCCAAGTAGGGTGAAGAGACCAATGAGCATAGCAAGCAGTGCGGGCATTCAT
>JAHWFP010199008.1:6525-24249 GCA_023313725.1 Lithobius niger | reverse complement strand
AAGAGACGTTGTAAGTGTGATCCAACTAAATTGAACGAAGCATTTTGCTTCCAGCTACGTCCCTTTATGACGTCTTTGGCCTGAGTAAGACATAGGGATGTAGAGGAAATTCCTAATGTTTGACCGGCTGCCATTTTGGATGGGCTCATCGTATCAACACCGTCATTACGGCACTTTACTCACCTAATGAAGACCTTTCAAATAAGGTATTTCTTTATCCCCCATTCCATTGGAAATTTCTGATTTGGGGCCCCTGAGGGCCTTCTGAGGGGGGGGGGGGGGGCAAGCATAATGCCGGTTGTACAAAAAGGTAGATCCTTTACCAAATAGAAATTGCCAGAGTTTCACTAGGTGCTTTCAACCCCTTAAATAGTTATGAGGCTGGACTGGGACTTTTGGGACATCCTGTATAAAAAAAACTTATATTTTGGGGGGTTAAAATTAGTTTCTATCGTCTTACGAACATTTATACTACCTGTAAATTTAATTGCATTTAGTTCCCGAGCGCTCTTTAGTTGCTTGAGGTTTTTTCGCTCTCCAGATACGACCAGTACGCAACCCTACTGCGCATGCGTCAATGCGCAGCCCTCCTATAAAACGTGACCGGCGCGACGGATAGCCATCGCTTTCCTCTCGATATGTCAACCATGATGGTGGCTCAAGAGGGGAGGTAGAGTGGGTATTTACAGGTAGTATAAATTTTCGTAAGACAATAGAAACTAATTTTAACCCCCCAAAATTTAAGTTTCTAGTCGTCGGTAGAAAATTTCTACTACCTGTAAATTTAATTGCATATACAGTTGACCTCGTCAATATAGGTGGCGGGCACCATCATGGCGAGTTACCCCGGGTTGCGTACTGGTTCCCCCAAAAGTTAAACGAAAACTTTGCACTTTATTAAGATAAAAACAGAAACAGTCATATTGGATCTCTTTCGTAAAATGTGGTGGCCCTGAAAAGGGCCGTTTGTTTATTTGAAGGGTCTTGCTTCCTTTTGTAGGGGTCTTCGACTTGCTTCCGTCATTGGTGGTCTTCGTTTCTGTTGCAAGTGCGTAAGGGGGGTTGACTACACTTCTGGCAGTTACAATGGAGCCAAGACGGTGTAGATCTCCTTCCTGTCTTGTCATGTCACGGAAGTAGTGGCTGGTGAAGACAGTTTGGCTTCTCCAAGAAGTGGCTTGAAGGATTTCAGCGATGGAGACATGGTTGTGAAAAGCCCAGGAGGTTGAAAGTGCCCTTAGTTCGTGTGCAGTAACTTTGATGTTGTTGTCGGTGCAACTGATGCTTTCATCTTCGTAGGCTCTAGTGATTACCGTTTTGATCCAGTTGGATATCATGGCGGCTGATGTTACGTTGGTCCCTTTGGTGAAGGGTAGAAATAGTTGTAGGCGACCACGGCGGCATTCTGGGTCCGCTGATCGTTTGATGTAATATCGGAGTGCTCCGACGGGGCAAAGTGTTCTTTCCGGTACTTCATTGTAGATGTTTGTTAATGCCGGAATGATTATCGGTTTGGAGGATTCGGAAGGTTTTTGAGTTTTGGCACGGAAGTCAGGTCGCGGTCTGAGGTGGATGAACCTAGAGTTGTCAAAGAAGAAACAGTAGGCTGGGTCGTTTGAGAGAGCCTGCATTTCGCTGGTTCGTAGACTTGCTGCAAGAGATGTGAGGAATACAGTCTTCCGGGTTAAGTGATTAATGTGGCAGGTTTGAATAGGTTCGTAGGGTTCCTTGGTTAGAGATTCTAAGACCAGAGGGAGATCCCATCTCGGGAATTTTTGATACACGGAGGGACGTTAGTTTTCGTAGGATCTGAGAAGGGAAGTGATCCGGTAATCTTCAAGAAGGTGTCGATTTCCTGCGGCTTTGAAAACGGTGTTTAGTGCGGATCTGTAGACCAGAATGGTGGATCCTTTGAGGTTGTCTTTGAAGAGGTCATCGAAAAATGCTAAGAGTTGTTGAATAGGGGGATTGATTGGATTAACTTTCTTTCGCTTACACCAATGAAACCAGCGTTCCCAGTGTCCGTTATACAGTTTGTTGGTTGAGTTTCGTAGAGCCTTGCTGGCGATTCTGGTGGCCTGTTCTTCAAAAATTCCAGCCTCTTTGATGAGTTTGATGATAGTAGCCACCCGTGCAGATGTAAGGTCTTGGAGTTCGGGTGGAATTTGGTTCCTTTCTGTTGTGAGAGGAGGTCTGGGCAGTGTGGAAGTTTCCTTGGGAGATCTATGAGGAGGTTCAGAAGTTGAGGGAACCACGGGGCTGCAGACCAGTTTGGTGCAATCAGTAGGAAGGTCCCGGGAGTCTGTTCGATCTTCGTGAGAATGGTTGGGAGAAGTTTGAAGGACGGGAGGGAACAGGTAGGCATAAAGGTTCTTTCACGGGAAGTTTAGAGCGTCGACGGCGCAGGCTTTGTTGTCCGGAATCGGGCTAATAAACTGGGGAAGTTTGGCATTGTGCCTCGTGGCGAACAGGTCGATCATGGGTTTCCCCCAGGTGTTGAAGAGATATTCGCAAATTGATGTCTTTAGGGTTCATTCCCCTGAAGGTGGCTTGTTGCGAGATAGGGCATCCGCAATAACATTCCGGTTTCCTGGAATATGGAGAGATTGAATGGATGTGTTGAGTTCCTGGCAAAGTTGGAAGATGGCAGAGGTGATCTGGTGTAGGGTTCGAGAACGAGTTCCGCCTTCCTTGCGAATGTAGGCAACAGCGGTTGTGTTGTCTGCCTGGACTTGGACTATTTTGTTTGCTACAAGGTGCCGAAAATGGTCGAGGGCGTTGTAGATGGCTTTCATTTCGAGAATGTTGATGTGATCCGAAGTGTTTGGGGGCCAGATACCGGCAATCTCGTGATCCAGGAGGTGGGCACCCCATCCTGTTAAGGAGGCATCCGTGAGAAGTAGGAGGTCTGGGGTGGGTTCGTGGAGGGGTACGGTTTTGGCTAGGTTGGCTTCGTTCATCCACCAATGTAGGCATTCCCATGGGAACTCTTCGTTTGTTGGTAGGGTTGTCCCGGATGTCGGGTGACAGGTGTCCCAGTGGTCGATTCGGTAATGGTGGAAGGGGCGAGTCATCCACCTGCTGTACGGGAGGAGGTTTGCCATGGAATCGAGTTTTCCGATGAAGGAGTTCAGAGTTCTGAGAGAGTGGGATGGTGACTTCAGTAGTTCCCGTCCGTGTAAAAGGAGGTCGGTTTTCCGTTCTGATGAGGGAGTGACAGTGCTTTTGATTAAGTCGAAATCTACTCCTAGGAAGGTGAATTGTTGGGAAGGTGTTAGTCTTGACTTCTTCCAGTTGATCCCCAATCCAAGGCTGTGCAGGAATCGGATAGTGAACATCCTGTTTTGAATGAGTTGTTGGGGATTTGGGTTGTTGAGGAGCCAGTCGTCTAGGAAGGCGTTGGCAGTGATTTGGTGGCGATGGAGGTGGCCGAGAACGGGTTTCAGGACGGATGTGAATATTCGGGGAGCGGCGTTTAGTCCAAATGGTAGAGTTTGGAATTCGTAAACTGTTTCTTGATAGAGAAAACGAAAGTAGTGAAGAGATGCCGGGTGAAGTGGGACGTGAAGGTAGGCATCCTCCAGGCCTATTGAGATGGTCCAATCCATGCACCTTAGGGAGAGTCGGATGGTTTCGAGAGTTTCCATTTTGAAGTGGCTGTTGTGCATGAATTGATTGAGTGGCTTTAGGTTGAAGATCATTCTGTTTCCGCCTGACTTCTTTGGTCTGAGGAAGATGGAGCTGTAAAAGCCAGGTTTGGAGGGATCTGGGCAGATGCGAATGGCTTCCTTTGCGAGAAGGGTATCGATTTCTGAAGTGAGGGTATCTGAGGGTTTTGTTGCGAATTCCCAGGGAGGAGAAGTTCGAAGGCGGGGATTGTTTGTGAATGAAGGATGAAAGCCATGAGAGATTATGGATAGGACTGTGGTGTCGGACGTGATGCGTTCCCAGGCTTGTTTGAAGAACCGGAGTCGACCGCCCACGGGCCTGTGGTGGGTGTAGTCATTGGCGTCGATGGGATTTGCTTCTGGAAGAAGATGCGGAATATCTGCTGCGATTGTCCGGTGTGGTGCCCCGTTGTATCCTTTTGTTGGTTTGGTTATTTCTGCGTTTAAAGGATTGGTTGCTGTTACGAAAGGAGTGCGAGTTGTCGTAGGAAGGTTTGGGCCGAGTTTTGGCTGACTGTTGTGGAGGAGGGGCGGCCGTGTCAAGGCTGTGTTGAGCTTTCCGAAAGGGGAGGCTAGAAGTTGGTTTAGGTTTAGGTTTTCGAGAAATGTCCAGATGAGGTGCCAAAGTAGGGACTAATCCTCTGAAGAGTGTCTCAGTTTCGTGAAGAGGAAGGTTGCGGAGGACATGCTTGGTTGAGGTGTTCAAGTTAGTTGTGGTGCCAAGAGCGATGTCCCGTAGAAGTAAGGTAGAGTTAAATAGAGACCTGGTGAACCAGTTGAAACTGTGAAAGGTGGCGAAGGACATTTTCTTGAACAGTTCAGAGATCAGCAGATGGAGGTGTTTGATGTCACGTTCGCTGGATTCAACTGATAGTCTCTCGCATAAAGCGTTAATGGCAGTGGCAAGGACGTCAGCTTGCGAGGCGGCACGAAGGCCAAGGCGAAGGATTCTGTCGTTTTCTTTAAGAACAGCAGTGGGAATTTCGGCACGTTTCGGGATGAACATGGCGGTACCGAAATCCATCTTGGCTTCGGTTGCAAGGAATTCAGATTGATGATAGGTTTCAAACAGCCTTGGGTTTGCAGCGCCATCGCCGGAGGATTGGAAAAACCATGATTCACGGCCAGGTCGAGGAGGTGGTGGTTCTTTGTCTAATTGTAAGGGTTCTCCTTTGCCTAATAAGGATCCGCCGTTCCTGAGTAAGGTGGTAAGAAGTGTAGTGGATTGGCCGATTCGGGCACGTTGTTTGTTGTTTCTTTCCCTGAGTCCAAAGCCAAAACCTGTTGTTAGTCCTCGGTTTACAGTAGAAGCGGGGGTCGGGTCGGGCTTATAGAGGTAGTTGTCCGGGATGATGGCTTCCACAGCTTTGAGAAGGTCAAAAATCGGAATGGTTGAGGAATCAGTGTCGCCTTGAAGGGAGTCGTCATATGGGTCGAGTGGTCGACGCTCGAAGCTTACTTGTGGTTGATTGCGGTGGTGTGCGTCAAGGACAGTCGCTGAGTCAAGGCCGTCATCAGGACGCAGGACAGCATTGAGCAGGGTTTGAAGGTCGAGTGAAGAGGAAATGCGTTTTTTCTTACTTGATAAGGGTGAAGTAGGGACGGGTGATTTCCGCTTCTGAGAGTCCTTGTCAGAGGATGTAATCCAGTCATGAACATAAGAAGCCTTATGCGTGGGGGGAACGGGGTTGGATCCAGTCTTGTATGAAAATTCCTTTTTGGCACGGTGTAAGAGGGGATGGATTTCATCTGGGGAAAGAACCTCTTGACGATGACTAGGTTGACGTGAAGCAACAGATGAGAGATCCAAAGGTCTGTGGTCACGTAGTGCGGGTTCAGGGGAAGAAGACAATGATGATTGTAGACGTTGGCCACATGGAACGGGGGAAGCAGTAGAGACGAGTGGAGCAGCAGACGTTGATGGTTGTGTGGGTGATGGTAAAACAACGATGCTGGGGTCAACAGGGGCAGGGCTAGCCGGAGGCGATGGGCAAGGTCGAACAGGAGGGTCCATTATGTTCGGCGAAAGTTCAGTGAAGTTAGCACGTTCGGCGAAGGTCGTGTTGCGTTCGGCGAAAGATGTGTGTTCGGCGAAGGCGTGCTCACGTTCGGCGAAGGCTTGCTTGTGTTTGGCGAAAGTTGAGCGTTCGGCGAAGGTTTGTTGCGTTCGGCAAAGGTCGTGTGTGCGTTCGGCGAAAGTTGTGTGTTCGGCGAAGGCGTGCTTACGTTCGGCGAAAGATGAGCGTTCAGTGAAGGCTTCCAACGTTCGGCGAAGGCTTGCTTGCGTTCAGCGAAGGTGAAGCGTTCGGCGAAGGCTTGCTACGGTCGGCGAAAGTTTGTCCGTTCGGCGAAAGGGCGTTCGGCGAAGGTCAGCTTGATGGTGAAGTTCCTCTTCCCTTGAACTTGCGGTGAAGGTTGGGGAAGGTCTTCCTTGCTTGGATGAGTTCGGCGTGGCTTGGGGCTTTCGGCGAACGTCGGGCACTTTCGGTGGGCTGATGCAGCTGGAGAGGCGATCCGTCTTCGACGAGAGCTTGAAGAAAGTGATGGCCATCCGTCGCGCCGGTCACGTTTTATAGGAGGGCTGCGCATTGACGCATGCGCAGTAGGGTTGCGCACTGGTCGTATCTGGAGAGCGAAAAAACCTCAAGCAACTAAAGAGCACTCAGGAACTGAATGCAATTAAATTTACAGGTAGTAGAAATTTTCTACCGACGACTAGAAAATACAATTTTAGGCCATGGAAAAAAATGTTTTGGTTCTCGGGCATTTTTTACAAGCCCAAAAAGTCACCCGGTGACCAGGCTTTTATTTTTATATTTTATTTCTGTTTGAAACTTAGGTAACCTGGTATCTTAACCCGTAGCCGCCTAGATACCAACGTACGCCTTGAACGTTCAACAGCGAAAAACTAAGATGCAACGCGAGCCTTGTGAGGGGAAACCGGGAACCTCGAGCAAAGCGAGGAGTCACAGCCCAGTGGTCAGCGTCGTTGGCTCCAAACCAAGAGAATGCCGGTTCGAATCAGAGAACCGACCCGAGTCCCATATGGACTCTAAAAAAAGGGTTTGAAAGTTTTTTCAGGCGGTTATGGGTTATTGGTTGCAATCAAGTATTTCCTCAACCCTCAGCTAACCCGTAGCCACCTAGATACCAACGTACGCCTTCAACGTACAACAGCGAAAAACTAAGTCCCACCGTGAGCTTTGTGATGGGGGGGCCGGGGACCCCGAGCAAGGCGAGCAGTCACAGCCCAGTGGTCAGCGTCGTCGGCTCCAAACCAAGAGAATGCCGGTTCGAATCCGAGAACCGACCCGAGTTCCATATGGACTCTAAAAAAAGGGTCTGAAAGTTTTTTCAGGCGGTTATGTGTTATGTTGGTTCGTTCTGTTCAGATTGTGGTAGTACATTTCTGAACTATTTCAAACTGCGACTAAACTTAATGCTTCCTGGATAATGTATAAGCAAGAAAGCTCATCTCTCCCAGAAACTTCTCTTAAGCAACCTTTTGCGGGTCACTTTTTTTTATTTTACTGAAATAAAAGTCACCAGGCAGGGCCTGAGAACCAACTATTTTTTATCGTGGCCTTACATTTGGTTCACTAGTTACATTGGCTAAAAGCAACACGCTTTCAGTGAAAGCAATAACAAGAATTAAATTAATTCCCTTTACAATCGAGAACTAGGCTTTTTAGTTCAAGAAACAAGGTCTTTTTTCAAGTAGAAAAAGGGAGCGAGTTCCACAAGAACCCGCTATACGATAACCGCTCAAGCTAAGTTACTTGATAGCCCAGACAGATTTGCTTTCCCGAATCCTCATGGGAAACTGTCTGCTGTTTTGATTAAACAAAATTTAATCTAAAACAAGAAAAATACTTGGTTGATAGGAATGGAACCACCCTTAAATTACGAAAGGCAGGAACCAGAAATGCCGATGGCTTAGCCTTTCATAAAATCCTCAAACTAAAAGTTAGTTTAAAATTAAAACAATAATTTAGAATTGGGGTCCTAAAGTAAACTTTTCAATTTAACCTTGTGACATACGAACCACAACCAATGCCCGACATGGCAACAATCGGACCGTGATACCTCCACTTCCGAAGCGTGACTACCTCTAGCTTGAGATCTGTGAGCTGTGCTAAGGACTGAGACCTACTGGGGTTTTTTATGCTGGAGAGGGGGATTCTGGCGAGGGCCGAGGGAACAATAGAAAGTGGGAGGAGAAGACGGTTTTACAAAGGGACTGCATGGGAGAACTTTGAAGGAACGAGGCCTGTGTAAAGAAGGTGCAAATAGGGTTTTCAACTCATGAACAAAGTGAATTGGCCTTTCTTATTAAACTACGATGTTATGGCATCGCAACTATTGAAGGAGGGGGGGGGGGGGAACGAAGTGTATAGCACAGAATAAACATTGGATTCGAATTGTAGTACACAGATCTTTTTAAATACTATTTAATTGAAGGAAAGCTAGTTGTTTGCATTCAGATTTTGTAGTGAAGGTCGGAGTTTGGATGGAGATTCTGAACAAAATATGTACAACAACTTTAGTGTCCGTTAAAATTAAAAGGTAAAGAAATAATCATGGTCGAGCATTGGTAGTGTTCATGGGGCAAGGTATAATATTAAAAATTAAATATACTAGCTTAGTAAAATACTAAAACGCATTTAAATATGTTTAAAATTATCAGCAGATAATGGTGTTTGAGGTAGATAGACATTTTTCATGGCATTTGGGATCCAACAAATGAAATAAAAAATATTACGCAAAAAAGGTTTTGTCCGTATCCTACATATAAGTGAGGTTAATTACCCGAAGGCAGCCCCTCCTATTACACAACTAAGCTAGTGGATGTAGGCTTTTTGCCTAAAAGAATAAACGAAAAGTAAATACAAATATACAGGGTTTCTTCAACAATGGTGACTGGAAGTTGTGAGCGCTACGGCCCAGTTTGGAGAATTTTACAAATTGAGATTGTGAAATGATGGAGATGAAATTTAAAGTTCTGTTCCGGCAGGATTGAAGCTTGAATACAGGGCTATTAAATGCTGCAAAGTTTGGTCGATTTGGTCCATTATTGGTGGAGTTATACATGGTGAAAGACCGAGGTCTTTTTGGCATTCGGGCGCTCAAGAAAAAAAAAAGTGTTTTCCGAGGTTTTTGACTTTTGGAGTCCGGGTATCCTCTCCAATCTGCCTGGAGTGCAGGACTTCACTACACATGGAAGGCTGCTGCTGGTGAGGTTGCAGCTCCCATTGGATGTCTAGCTTGACTGCCAACTAAGGGATGATGACGTGTTCAACATTTTTGTAGGTGGAACCCTTTAAATTCACAAGGGGCACCTGGCGACGAGAGAAACGTTCAATAGCTAAGAACTCAAGTGCTCTTAAATGAGCTTCTTTTGGAGTGTTAGAATGAAGGAGTACAGAGGTTTGGTCCCACACCTGCACAGAAGGGAAAGCTACGAGACTGGAAGGGAAGTCGACAAACTTTCTCAACACAATAGGAAGGAATGCTAGAAAAAGACAAGTAATGTATTTCGGCAAATAAAAGTTCATTTTTGCATGTATTGTGACGTGAACAGCATCTGAATCAAAACTGGTAAAAATTGTTCTCAATGGAATACAGGGATTATGATTCTGTTGAAACAACTGTGTGGAGTTTTACTTTGAATTTTACTTGCCATGATTGACGGAAAAATACGCTTTTCCAAAGTTTCGAACTGAAACCGGTGATGAACTTTGAAAAAGCGTATTTTTCCGTCAATCACGGATTATGATTCACGTTAATACCAAAACAAATAACCTGGGATTCAGCATGAAGAAATCTCACTGTGCCGATAAAACAAAAACACAATTGGCCACTAATCAAAGCTAGCTAACCAGTCAGTGTAAACTGGCAAAAAAAATGTGAACCTATGAAGATGGCCAGATGCTACTACTTAGGCTATGTGAAAGTTTTCTGGTTGGTAACCACATATCCAGGTTACCCAATACTACAAACGTTTCCTATTACCGTACAAAATTGAAGTAAACTCTAATTTATAATAAAATAGTATAGGACAGATTTTCTGACACTGCTTCCGCCGTCCCGGTAACCATGTTTCTCTGGTAACTTTCTGCATCTACGCCTGAATCAGTGGCGTACGGCATATACTGGGTTTCACAAAGGGTTGACAAATCTTGAGGGGCACGACAGTCCGGAGCAGGATTGCTGACAGAAACTAATAAATTAATTTTCAAGGCCGTAAGATGTTAACTCACTATTCAGAATCATGGCATACAAAATAAGAAAAATCCAGTCCACCTATGTTGGTCGCATGCGCTCAGCACTATGCAGCTCTCGGTTGGTAGTTTGGAGCAAACAATACTACCACACTCATTTCGGTTGAAATGGAATGGAGAGTCACTGGCCGAATTCAATTACTGCAACCAATGCGGAACTAACGAAAATTATTGAAATTATCTAATGTGAATGCACGCCTCACAAATTTTGTAAGGTGTACTAAATTGTGCGATAATAATTACTGGCTAACTGTTTAGATTTATTGCATGACACAAGTCAAGTAACAAAGCGTACAGTGATGATGTATAATCAATGAATGTTAGTTTACCTGATATAATGTAAAGAGATCCATCAGCAGTCGGAAAAAATGCTTTGCGTATTTCTAGATTCAAGTTAATTTCCTGCAAAGAAAAGTAATATGGTATTTGGAAGAGACAATAACGCTTACCCCAACTTGAAGTTTGCTTTGAATCGAATTTTCGGCTGGATTTACTGTAGTCTTTCAACTAAGTCTTCCGCCTTCATCAGGCACTGGTTGCTTAGCACACTAACGTAACATCTCAAATATTCGAAAAACGTGTAGTGGGGCCAACTGCCAGTTACGTTGACAGTGGCTCCCTCTCTTCTCCTTCTTTAGGTGGTGGTGGAGGGAGGTAGGCTTTCCACATGTAAGAGAAACCAGAGGTTAGCTCTGGTGTGGTAACACAAAGGAATAGCCAATATTACCACACCAGAGCTCACCTCTGGTTTCTCTTACATGTGGAAAGCCTACCTCCCTCCACCACCACCTAAAGAAGGAGAAGAGAGGGAACCACTGTCAACGTAACTGGCAGTTGGCCCCACTACACGTTTTTCGAATCTTTGAGATGTTACGTTAGTGTGCTAAGCAACCAGTGCCTGATGAAGGCGGAAGACTTAGTTGAAAGACTACAGTAAATCCAGCCGAAAATTCGATTCAAAGCAAACTTCAAGTTGGCGTAAGCGTTATTGTCTCTTCCAAATTCGTTAGTTAGCCAAGTAAAATGAGCCTGTCGGGATTCATAATATGGTATTGTAAAGGGTTTAAAAAAAAACCAAAAAACTTGAAACACCGATAGCCAGCGATAACAGCTATGGCAATAAAATTACATCTTGAAAAAATTACACTAACACCACCAGATTGGATGAGCGCTGGGAGCTTCCAGTCCGTCCAGAATGATGCGTAGAGATCAGTGGTTACGACGCACGTGGTGGAAGTTTAAATTTTATAAGTCATCTGTTTTGCTTGATATCATGTAACATCTGTTGTTTTCAAACTATGTTTTGTTGTGTTGAAAAAACGAAAATGTTTGAAAAATTTCAACGCACGAAATTATGCTCAAATTCAAAATAAACAAATCCTACCCATTTGCACTGACTAAAGATGGGGAAAATATAGCCCTGTCTTCATCAGGCCACCACAAGAAGCTTATTTACAAATTTACATTGTCTGACGTGCATCGATCGTCGTGGAAATAACAGTCGTGTCGTAGTCCTCTGCTATTTCCACAACAATCGATACACGTCAGACAATGCAAATGATGTAAATCTTGTAAATAAGTTTTGTGCGCTGGCCCGATGAAAACAGGAGGACAATATTTTTTTCCATCTTTAGTCAATGCAATCAATCTATCGCAAATTGGTAGGATTTGTTTATTTTTAATTTAAGCATGATTTTGTGTCTTGGAAATTTTTGTTGTGCTTCTGAAGAACCAGAAAGGTCTTCTTCGAAAATTTTAATGTAGCGTGATTTAGGTAAACTTCGTTTTTCAGGCTGGTGGTATCAGTCTAATTTTTTTAAAGAACCCAAAAAAGCTTTTTTTTTTGCTTTTCAAGCACCTTATACATGCTTCTAGCCAAGCCGAGCTGAATTTTTATTATTCAGCTCGAACCTTTTTGGGAATCAAACACGCTCAACTAGGATATGACCACCATCAATGACCACCTCACTAATTAATTACTTTCACAAAATCCCTCCAATTACAGGACAAGTACGTGTGCTCAGTCAAGTTTAGCCACAAAAATGCAGCTGTTACAAAATGATCTGAAGTAATAATAAAATTAACGAATTTTTTACCACTTTGTGATTTTTAATCTCTTTTCAAGAGGTTTCCACGCTAGTGCAACATAAGCCGTGTATCAGTACCACATTTTAAGTCCATCTGTGACAGCAACACAATTCAGCGCAGCATACAGATAATAGTAAAGCAGGGTGGAGAGCAGCTTCACACGCATCTCTTGTAATGTTCAAGGGGCGACAAATGCGTATTGCACATAATAATTTTAAGCAAGCTAACTTAGGAGTCAATTAGTCCTAAAGCCGTTTAAATAAAGGGTTTGTGGTGTTCGTTGCAGCCTTATTAATTAAAAAGTTGAGTCCAGTTGGTAACGCACTTCCTTGAAAAAATTAATGCAAATCACAATTTTAACTAACTGAGGAGAAACTAGTGCTGTAACGTTTAACCAAGAGTGCCATAAAATGATAAGAGAAGTAAGTCTCCGTAACTTCCACTGCACTAAGCCAAGAGCACTCCTTACAATGATTATCCGCACTCACCCCTGTTTTCCATGGTACTCTGGTTTACCGGTTTAAACAAAAATTTCCGAGTAAACATTTTTCTATCTTGCTAAACAATAGGGATGTGCGAGTAGAAAAATTTTAATTAGAGTCGAGCCGAGCCGAGTTTGCAACAGAAGAATCGAGTATCGAGCCGAGTTCAAGTATTTGATGGAAATATTTCGTTTGCAATTTTCCCTTTAATTTGTTAAGATAGTAAGAACAAAGATGGTGCTTAGTTGACCGTGTGGGGCATGGTTTTCCAGTTTTAAGGATGTAACTTGAAAATGGTTTGAGCTATTGACTTTTAATCTGCACCACTGGAAAGCTCTCGTCGAGACGATCAATTTGGTATATCGGAATGTCAAAATCGGTCAAAAATTGTCGAAGTTATCATATTTTCACCGGATTCGAGTTTTTCGAGTATGGACGCAAGCAGCGAGCCGAGTTCGAGTACAAGTTTCATACTCGGCTCGAATTTTTCGAGTATCGCACATCCTTACTAAACAATTAAACGACGTTTAAGTTAATTTCAGCTCAGCTCGTCATTAAGGTTATTTTTATCGTTATTTTGCAATGAACGTTGCAAGCTTCCAAAATATTTGCCGCTACCGAGTGTAGGTGGCTGCAAAAAAACTTGAGCTCCCCAATTACATGACCACTTCAAAGTGCTTTAGAGGGAAGCGCATTGTGTCCGTGTCGCCTCCGTGGTTCTTGTACACACCAATCCGTAGCGCTTTCTCCCATCTGGCGATACAGAACCCAACGCGTTTAAAGAGGTGGATTAGTAGCCTGATGCACATCGTCTTTATTCATGTAAACACTCGCAATCGCATTGAGACATTGGTGAACTCGTGGTAATTTGTGCTGGGGCCACTCAAATTTTAGGTAAATTAACTGAAAATAAGTGTACATGACCAGGAAGACCACTAAGCATACGTTTGGTTACTTGACTTTAAGCTGACCTAGTTTACTACACGGAGGAGGTAAAATAGCGCAGGATATTCCCACTATTCACCAAAGAGAGGGCTGGAAGGAAGGGGTTTCTGAAAAAACTCACCATTTTACTTTGGATGTTTGTATCAATAAAATTCTTCTTCAAAGACGCTCAAACCCAAAAGTGAACAAATACTTCAAAACTGAAAATTTCTGAACATTTTGTAAAAATGAGCGTTCGGATAATCGGGGTGTTTGGATAATCGCGGTTCTACTGTAATAAACTTGCATTTGCACATTTTAACAAGATTAAAGCCATTTTAGAATTATGATGTGGCCTTGTACTACTGTAGGCTATGAGGATAAATGGTAGTTCGCAATTGTATTGTAAAAATCATCATTCTAGAAGATGAACATGACAATGTGCGTTGAGCACAATTTTATTTTTATTGAAAACTGGAAAAAAAAAAGCTAAAGTGTGGGTCATTTTCCAGGAAGTGGCGGTGCCTGAGAAACAGTAAGGCCAAAAAAAAAAAAATTATTTGGTTTGCGTTACCCGACCGACCCTAAACTTTTTTTTTACATCCAAGGATAAAAAAAATCCCCGTCCCTATTTTGACGCTCCATCCTACAATACAAAAATGTTTCAAATGCTTCATGGGAAAAGGAAAAATATTGCTCCATGAACACGAATGGATCTTTATTGCGTAAAAAAAATATTAAATTACTATTTTTGAAGTACAGACTTTCTGATTAAGTGACAACAAAAAAGCGTAAAAAAAAAAGAATTTTCCGACCGACCCTATGATTTTTAACCCTCTGGGCCCTAGAAGCCGATATATCGGCTTTACATTATATACGTTTGAGTTAAGAAAAGAAAACCTTAGGGCCCAGAGGGTTAACTAAATAACGCAAACCAAACAATATTTTTTGTTTGGCCTTATTGATATTTGTGTGGCCTTAGGAGATTCCCGTTCAGTTTAGCCGGTTGATTTACTTAAGAATAAATACGTGTTGGCTATGTAATACTGGTCCGTGTTTCTCGAAGTTAAAAGGTTTGTTGCTGATTTTTCATAGCAAGATTTTGCACGGTTTTCGGTAAGCCAAATGTTTAATGCGGTCGTTTAAATGTTTTAGCAAACGAAATGGAACTGCTAGCAGTACGAGCAATATACTATTCTGCTTTCTTGTAGAAATATACGCAGAGATTAACAGGCCATCCAGTACGGCAAGGCTGCATTACAATACAAATCACACTTACCTTATGAAAAATGCCATCAGTATAGTCCCAGTAAACCAATTTACCATCTTCATGACAAGATATAAGCTGAAATCGTACATTTTCATTAATTTGTTGAAATAAAAAGTTTTATCTTCATACAAATAATCACACGCTGAACAAAATGAGGTCTGAGTAAACAATTGTACGCAAGATACTTTTTTTTTGTAAAGATATTTATTACAAAAAAAATGATCACATCCTTTATTAATTTTCATTCACGATTTGTTTCAGCTGACGTATTGAAAAAAAAGAAAAAGATTAAAACTATAGCCCTAATAGGGTTGACCAATTTCTAATTTCATCACAATTGGGGGTTGCGATGAGAATGATTTCAAGAGAAAAAGATTGCCATTTGCTGAAATTTTTTCTGCTGAGTTGCATGAACTATGTAAGTAACAATAATAAAAAATTGAGAGGAAAAAAAAAAAGTTCTGGCATGGTGCAAATTATAACCAACGATTTAGCGTAAAGGCAATATTACAAAATAAGAGATAACGAATGAATTAGCTGTCAACTGCAGTACTCGTCGTACAAATTATAGTTGAGATTCTGGCTTATTTTATTTAGCTATTCTAATTGCAGTGCAAATATTACTTTTTAATCGCAATTAAATGAGATTATTTTTTAATAACCTGGGTAAATTTCAGGGCTGTGACGATTTAACGACTACTAATCCTAAACGTATAAAGCAGATGCATCAATTCCATATTAACGACGGAGCTCATATGTGCAGCCAATAGAGTTGATAACTGCAAGGGTCACTGGAGATAAATGGAGGTAAAAACATTACCGCTCTTTGTCAAGCAAACGCTACGAGAAAATTGCCCAATCCCTTATGCTGCATTGAAACCTATTAAGGTTGTAAATCCACAATGAAAAGATTCCAATTGCAAAAAAATTGCAGCAGCTGCCGCCAAATCCAAAAGTACTCTCGCATATATTTACGCCTGACAAGTTTTATCTCAGAGCATTCGCTTGACAAACATCAATCGTTTTGCCTTCTTTTACGTCCAGAGTTCGTACTACCTCATCTGAACCAAATTCCATGCCTTTTCTAGGGCCCAAAAATATATTTTCTACACCATTTTTCATACTCGGTAGCCTACTCTAATTGTGGTGCTAACTTTGATTTTTCTTCTGGTGGCATTAAATTCAGCATATTATTGGAACAAACGTTGTCGGTTATAAAAGGGATAAAAAATGGCTTTAAACCCTAGTATTGTACGAAAAAGGTTGAATAAAATAATTTCTAATTTAAAAAAAAGTTGAAGTGCTCAAGTTCTAAAACTTGAAAATTACGTTACGAGTAATTTCCACGCTTTTCCAGCCTTATATTGAAAATTCAGTAGAATTCCATACTTTTCAAGGCCTGGTAAAGGGCCTTATGAAATTCCATACTTTTCCAGCTTTTCAATGCCCCATACGAACCATGCCCTTGCAACTAACTACATGTTAATGAGGTATTGTTGCATTAGCTAATAGTTATATAGCATATTTTAAAAAAAACGCATAAATGAAAACAAACATTCACTATCCTGAAATACAAAAAAAACATGCAAAACAAAGGCATCATAGTTGGAGTTCATTATAGACCTAATTAGTTTTCAGTAGCCTAGCTCATATTTTAACTAAAAAAAAATTAGCATACTTGCAATTATTGCCATGAAGTTTATTCATACAACCAGGGAAACAATTTAAACTTACCTGCAAATGATTTCTCGGTGAGATAACAATGGAAACCACGTCAGTATTATGTCTACATAGCCGGTGTACACATTCCGCCGTAGCAGTCGAGTACACCCTAACGACATTATTGCAAATTACAAAAAGGTATCTGGAAAAAAGAATAAACAAACTAATAATTGACACAAACTAATAATTGACTTCACACAGAGCCACTACCTCACATTTATCTTTAAACACGCCAAAGTGGCTACGGTAACTTTGAGAGCCAAAGGAATAACAAAACGCCCGTCATCTTAAAGCACAATCTCAAAAAATAGAAATACCAGTCTATTTTGTTCCAAATTTTCGACAAAAATATCAACTCAGTGGGTTTCGCAGCCGCATGATTTGGTTTAGCCATCAAACAACCATCGATCGTTGGTCACCACAGAGGGACCACGTTTTGCTATCGCCCAGGGGTGTCCTCCACCTTGTCCTCCCTTAAATAAATTTACCACTTCCGGTTCCTTTTGGAAAAGGGCATTGGTCCAAATTTGAGATATGTGCGGTGAGTCAGTTCATGGTGAATGCACAAAAACAGCATTAAATCGGTCCACAATAGCACGAGCTATGACCAAAACACATTAGGCTAGTACAAATGTTGGCTTAAATATTGCATAAAACAATATCATGAGCACTTGTGTGAATTGGTTGATTGCACGCAATAATCAGAAGGAAATGGCAAATTTAACGAAATTGATAAGGGTTCGGCTAGCACATGCTTGTGCACGTGTTTGTAGCACACTCGCATTCGACCTAAAAGAAACGGACGTGGACCCTTTATTTAAGGGTGACAGGGAGGGGGCAACCATGCTTGTTATCAACACTTAGTGCCCTAAGTGTTCACAAAAAAAGGACTTCTTTCTTACTCACTGATTCCCAGAAAGAAAGGTACTACTCACTAGTTGCAGGGTTGCCAGCGGTCCTTACACACAAAAATATCGAAATTATCGACCATTCCATCGTAAAATATCGACTAAATATTGACCGAATATCTATTGAATAAGACCTCGTCAGATATAAACGAACTGAAAAAATGAAAAACCGCAAATGCAAGCAACAGCAGTCACCAAGAAACATGATAACGTTTGGTCTACGGTTATCAAAAAAACAAAACAATTGGTTTGTACGGCTGATTCCTCTACCCCCCAACCCCCTCCAAATAAAGTTCTAAACCTGGCTCGTTAAAATTAAGTTAAATTTTTTTTTTTTATCACAGCTTCTGATTACAGGGAACGAAATATCCCCCCCCCCCC
>JAHWFP010199007.1:46615-61396 GCA_023313725.1 Lithobius niger | reverse complement strand
GGTGCGATTAACTTGGCGAATGTTTTGGTGTGTTGATATCACTCCTTTGAAGGGCCGAACCATTCGGAACTTGGCGGCCCCTTTTACCAGTTTTGGTTTTTTGATATGATATTGTTCACGTAGTACATCTGATGCGCCGCTTATTGTGTATGGTTGCATTTTAATTGAAACCTACCTTCAAAAGAAACGCATAAAAATACATGGGAGTGAACTTTATATTTTCGTAAAACCAGTAGGGAACAGGCTGTACATTTGAAAAGTACCTTTGATTAGTCTGGAGGACGGTAACAGAAAACAAACAAAAAAAGCGAAACAAGCAGGCAGTTCAGAATCAGAATAGCTCATGAAAACGCTTAATTGCTTTCATAAGAAATTCATAAAAATACGTGGCTAACTTTAGAACAGAATAGAATAGAATCGAATAGACGTTGTCGGCCAATAAGCTTACATCTTTTTGAAGACCCAAGCGGCAGATGTTAAGTAGATGGTAAACACCATCAGGACAGTTGTTTTTTTTTTGCCGCATGAGGGATGAAACCGGAGCACCCGGAAGAAACCCTCGTGCAACGAGCGGGAAACAACTGGCGAAAAACCCGTATACACTTCTCTTCACCAGGATCGAACTCGGGTCTGTAAGAAGCCAGAGAAGTACAACCGGGACGTCTATCGAATCTGACACCCCAGTGCTCAAAGCTACCCGTACACCCTATTTTCATAAAAACCAGTAGTGAACAATGACCATGTCTAGGCATATACAGTGTGTACAGTCGGACATGTACAGTACGCAGTTATTTCAAAACAAAAGAGGACTAACCCTTGAGACAAAACAAAGCTACTGCTTTATCATAAACGCAAAAATGCTCCACAAATGCTCAGTTAAAAGGGAAAACTGATTTGGCAGGCAGAAATCTGAAAAGTAATGTGTGCATTTCATCCTTCTTCCAACCTGAGAAACTGCATCAAAAGGCAAACACATTTTAATTTTGACGTCACAGTAAATGATCGGCCCGTAGTAAGTTGCATGCAACAAAATGTCACTACTGATGTGTGCGATCAATCTTTGCATATCTCTTCACCGGCTGGCCTCGATCTTGCCTTCTCGTAAATGCTCGTAGCTTCATAAACAAACTTGATGGATTCCATTCGGTGCTTCAGACTTGAGATTACCATCTTGTTTTCATTACTGAAAGTTGGCTGACTGATTCAGTCAGTGATATGACGCCCACCAGAATGTTCCACATAGGAAATAGAGGTGGAAACGTAGCCATACTTCTATGCTTGGAATTTTATTTTCCATGCCCCCTACACTACCATATGACGTTAACGTACTGATCGTAGGGCCAGACGAAATCCTAATTGTTCTGGGCAACATCTCTAAAACCAAGGGCGAAATTCTTGTGACTACTATGTGTGACTTTAAAATGAAGATTTTGGCTGTGGTAGACCTAATCTGATGTAAGAGATTTTAATATAACTGTTAACTGGGAAAATCATTGCACCTCTGACCGAAGGCATCCAATCCTTTTTCTTACCTATCCGATCTTGGGCAACTGGTTAGTAAACCTACGCACGAGGAGAAAATTTTAGAAATTATTTCAGTTGAGAGGGACGGCTTGGCTGGCGATTTTAGAGTTCTCTATCGCCTTGGTGGCAGTGACCACCAAAATGGTGTCGTCAAACTCAACTGTGGTAGCAGGACTCATAAAAACTTGAAGACCAATTCACACAAAAAATCTGCAAAATCTTCATTTCGCATTCAGCGCCGTCGACTATCGAAATGTTTGGCGCAATACAATAGGGTTGATGATCAATCGAATGCATTACATAAAAATATTAGTGCTGTCGAGGACAACACAGTTGCAAATAAGCGCACCACCAGATGATGCTATCCACAGTCAACCGCCAAACTTCATACTCAAAAATAAAACTGTGACGTATATCAAGCTAACAGAAATGCCATTGCTCGGTATGACTATTATGCCTGAAAAACACACGTTGCCGAGGCAATTAAATCATATGAAATTGAGTGCAAGTGTAGAATTCTTAATGATGGCACGATGACCACTCTTTACAAATGTGTTAGATCATAGACCAGAATGACACATTCCAGCCCACCATTACTGGTCAACTCAACTTTTTCCTCTGATTCTGAGAAAGCCAGCACTTTTAATATCGCATTTTCACAAAATTGTATGCATGACAAAGGTGGTATGCCGTATATGCTCGATGTGACACACGACATCATTACCTTTTCCGCACGTGACAGTATTATCTACAATCCTGGCACTCTATGCATCGCTCGCATCCCTTAAAACTAGCAATGCAACCGATCCTGGTGGTTTCTCCGCTAAGCTCTACAAAGAGTTCAGAGATTTAAGTTCCTGCTACTCACAATGGTCTTTGATCTTTCAATACGCAACTGTGAAATACCAAGCATCTGAAAAACTACCCATGTAGTTCCAGTCTATAAAAAGGGGCATGTGGCTGACCCCTGAAATTTTAGACCCATCTCCCTTACTTGCGTCCCGTGCAAGATCTTGGAACTCATAATTCGTGACCACATGTTCAAGCACCTTAAAACGGCTAGAATCCTGGCAAATGACCAATTTGGATGTATCCCTGGGCACAACACCATATTACAGCTTCTACAATGCTTGGACCACTGGACTAGGGCAATTGGTAATGGTTCCACAGCAGACATACATCATTTACATCGATTTCGCCAAAGCCTAGGACTCAGTGGGCCATTCCAGATTGTTCTTTAAGTTGAATTACTAAGGGTTCGATGGTGATATCCTGATTGGATTGGATTGTTTGTGTTTGTGGTTGTAAGAAGCAATCGTTGTGATAAGAAAACCTTAAAAATACACGGTAAACCTTTACATTTTTGTAATAAACCTCACAGCCAATACTATTTTAACCAAATGATGAGTGCACGATTTCAAACAAGTGAACTCGTATTGGCTAAGAGATGTTCCCTACGTCATGGCGACTGAGTTAATTTCCATTTGCATAGCAAACGATAATGGCCCAATCATTGGGGGCCCGGCAGTTGACAGTCCTGTCCGATTTACAGTCACCGCTTCCTTTTTTGTTCGGTAGATTTTTAAAGCAGGACGTAAATCATCTTTTTGCTTTGAAGATTGGTTTGAAACTTAGGACCACTTTTGTCTGGATTAGAGATTATGATGCGTTGAGTGCCTGGTCTGAAGTGGCACGCAACACGCAATGATGCAGCGAAGGGGTTGTCTCGCCAAGTATGGAGTTCTGAAGCAGCTGTACCAGAAAGTGTTCATGACTTCAGATCAGTCATTGAGGTGTTTGTCATTCGACCTGGGACGAAATCTTGTTTCGTGAAGTCAGAGACTGGGAATATTTAGTATCCATCCACCAGTAACCGTCCTATGGAAATAGATTGACTCCTTTGCCAAAAAAGCTGTCATGTTGTCCAGATTGTGAACGGGCATTGTCCCGCTGTAGGCTCGTCTCTACAGACTTGGACTATCTCATTCTATTCAGCAGGATGCGTTTGTGGATGGGAAACCAATGACGTAGAACATTACTGTTAGACTGTCCATTGTTTGGCTCGCAAAGAGCGCAGGTGATGTCTGCAGTGGGTGGTGCAGGAAATCGTTTTGCTCCTTTAGATGTCAACCCTCATATTGCAAGCCCCAATTTTACAGCAATGCGTGCAGTTGCAAACTTTTGTATCTGTTCTGGGTAGTTTAATTAATGTCTAATTTGTGTTCAGTTGAGCTCAGTTTTGTGTTCGAAATCGTGGATTTTACGACGAAATGAGCAAGGTGCCTATACTATCATTTAATTTTGGACGAAATCGTGAAATGTATGACGAAATGAGCAAAGTGCCTACTATCATTTAATTTTGGACGAAATCGTGGCATTTACGACGAAATGAGCAAAGTTCATACTATCATTTTATTTTGGACGAAATCGTGGAATTTACCACGAAATGAGCAAGACGCCTAATATCATTTAATGCTAGATTAGTGTACCCCAACTTTTTTTTATTAAGCATTGCATTTCTACATAATTTTTTTATGTATAATGTTTTAGAACTATTTTTTGTTTGTTTTACCGACATTCCAAGCATATGGCATGTTAAATTAAATCGTCTTTCCATCGAACCTCTTACCCTCCCCCCCCCCACCTCTTATTTAGGTGTACCGGAATCACTGTGACATGCCTTTTCACAACGTTCAATACTGAAAACTGATCAAGCTTTTCGGATATTGGCCACCCCCGATCTTTTATTTAAATGTTATTTCATCTACTATACTGAAGCATTGTTCAGTTAAGGTTCATCATTGTTTCTGTGTAACATAAACATAGGGCTTCGTCGGGCAGATGACCGGAAGCCGTTTATCCTCGCTACAAAAGCGTTTGAACCCTTTGAACAATATATACCGAGATCGCTGTACGTTACATGAAGTTAAAGTTACATTCTGCCTGCCTCGTGCAGATCGCCATCCACTCATATTAACATCGCACCGTTTCGTGAGAATCAGCGTAGTAATACAAGGCCAACTGAGATAGTAACTGTGTTCATCGCAGTAAGGAAGCAGCTACTATCTCAGTTGGCCTTATGCGTAGCAGACGACACAGCATGACACAAAATTGTGTCGTCGCAAACCGGAAAGATTTTTGTATTTTCACATCACACTTTATAATTTTTAGACTAGTATCTTATAATTTTTCGTCGGCGATCTATTGGCATAAATAATTTTAATTTTTACCGCATTAGTCTTTTAGAATTTTTATCTCATGGTAATTATTAGCAAACGATTAAAAATTGGTACATGGACAAACACAGATGAAACGTCATGGTTATTGTAAGTGCGCAAAGGATCATACAATCGCTGGATGTTATTAAATTAGTTACCAATATTCAACCGAAAATCTCGTAGATGCCACATTTTAAAACGGATTTTTAGCAAGTGAATGACTAACGGTAAGTAAATAGAACTTTGGGACCGTACTTGATGTGGAGGATCGAGAAAAATGGCGTTGGGAGGATTGGACCTTTAAGGATACAATAAGCCAAATCGGCGAAATCACACACTAGAAATTTTATATAATAGTAAGCCACGTTTCGTTGTAGTGGCATGACCCTGATTCGAAATGGCAACCTAATGCGTCCCCGAATAATGGCGTAGGGCTTTTAGGCCCTTCCTCATGGCGAAGGGCCTTCTGCTGATGAGGAAGATGGTGGCTTGCTGCACTGCGTTATTATTAGTGTATGATTTTTACTGTTTAGTTCAGTTGTTTTCGTTCGAATTTAATTAATCTGAACAAGAAGCTCTAGCAGCTAATGCATCATCCGTCGTTCGAAGCCTATCCTAGCAAAAATACAACTCATTACTTTTGCTAAACTGCTAATAATGCCTTACTCCCACCCCGGACACAAGCGTTTAACGACATGGAAAGTGTGACAGTTTCTGCAGTAATAAAAAAAAATTAATAATTCGTGACTTATTATTACAGATTTCACGGTAATTAGATTTATGACACTGGTTGCACATAACAGAAATGCCCTGAACTGCTATTACCAGGTAAAATTGTAGTTTAATGTTTTTTTTGTAATTAATAATAACTTATGACCAATCTGTTTTTTCTTCGCCAAGGTTTTCTGCGAAAAATGCCTGCACCCCTTTCCTGACCTTGTTTCTGATTGGTTTCGAATCCCTAAAAGCAACGCTAATCCCTTTGACAATAGCCCTAATCCACCCGAATTCGCACAGAAATACAACCTGATTGAATTTTTTTGTGATCATCGCGCGCGATGAACGTAACCATTGACGCACGGTTAAGGGTTGGGGAAATTAGGGAAGAAAAGGATTAGGATGGATCCGCAAGGCAAAATTCCTCATCGCAGTTCGGAAACTGGCTGCTGTGTGTCAAGGTCTTTAGCATCCTGTGGTTTAAAACCGTAAGATTTAAGCGAAAACGTGGCTGGTTGTATTTTGGATCTCAACAACAACTGAACGGCTTTGTTTATCTAAAATTTCTGCAATTTCTGCAATTTCTGCAAAATTAATACTTGGCTTAGTTATTTTTAAAGAAGGTATTCGACTTAAAAAATACGAAAAACCAAAAATTCATACACGCCCATCAGTTACCAAGACAACTGATATCTACACAAAAGTCAACACCAAAAATATTTTAAAGTTTAAAAGTAAAGCTTCAGCAAGGCTACAACCAAAAAACGTAAAGAATCCAGAACATTGAAAGTAAAAAAAAAAAAAAATCATGTTAGGCCCAGCTACCGAAAGTTGTGATATCTAAACCCAAAACAATAAACCGTCTGTAAGGAAAAAACCCGCCAAGTTTCAGCCATTGAACGTTTGTGATATCAAAAACGAGCCAAGTTTCCACTCATCAGACATAAAACGCAACTTTAAAACTTGGCACATTGCAAACCTTTCATTTGGCAGACCCAAGACACACAATCAACATCAAGATGTGCGTTACTTCATTGTTGTTATTGTTGCTGTTTCATTATTGTTTCACGCAACACGAAGAGAGATAACACATCAACGTAGAAACGATTAATCAGTCAATCCGACACTCAATCTGCTCTCGGTTAATTAAAACTATTTGAGAATTGCTAAAACTCGGTTACAAATCGCGAAGTTCCGATTTTCGTAACGTCAGGAAAGGTTTACACATAATACTGTGTAAAACGCACAGCTACAGTGTAGAGTATAGCACGCTGTTCCGCAGTGTTTCAACAAAACGCCACCGTTGTAACAAAAATCTGTAAAATTATTTCGACAAAATTCACTGTATACATTTTATTCGAAAAAATAAGACATAGCCGAACCATTCAAATAAAAAAAAAAAAAACGTAGCAATGCGCCAAGTTTTAAAGTTACGTTGTATGTCTGATGGGTGGAAACTTGGCTCGTTTTTGATATTACAGACGTTCAATGGCTGAAACTAGGCGGGTTTTTTGCTCACAATTTATTGTTTTTGGTTCAGAATTTTTTACAGGTTCAAGACGAAAAAGAAGTTGTCTGGAAACCTGTATAGTAGCCGACCTTATTGTTTAACATAAGCACATTATTACTCACCTGGTACACGTATTTGAAATTAATTAATTTTTCATTTTATATGGTATTCTAGTACATTACTTCTACTTCTGGTAACCCCTCCACCTCATAAAATTATTGTATTGCAGCCCTTAAGTGATCCATTACCACGTGTTCTCCAACAACACGCTCATATTATACACTTTTTTTTCTTCCAGTCAAGGTCGAGAGTGGGCTCAACCCACAAGCGTCCTTGAAAAACACAACTGGCGCTCTGGCCCTAATATCCATAACCCAAGTACATGCCCTTAAAAGGGTTAGCGATGAAAAATAGAAGTTATGGTTAGATTGGCGTGATTCGATTGTGGGTGGCGCCAAGAATGTTTTATGTAATAATGCAAAACAGGCTAATCTCTAGCTGTAGGGAACCGTTGTTATGACACCGATGAAATGAATACGTAAGTGGTTAAATGCTTGTTGTTTGTTTAGAAGAATGTAGTCTCCTAATGCTCATTCCAATATACCGTCTTAAGTTGTAAACACAACGTTTGCAGAAAATTTTTTGCACCTATCTTGTCAAGATGTCAACCTACATAATTAAAATGTACGACGCGCATTCGTGCGTGTTTGTACTTCTATTCCTCCAGATCTAAGCCACCTACAAATATGAGAGTATAGCGTCAAATCAAAGATAATTCAATTACGTTTTGAGTAGGCCTATTTTCGTTGTTGTAACTTAATTTTTGCTACCCTCAAATATGCGTAAAAATTGGTCAGAAAACTGTTTCATGGTATCAAAGTTCAATGAAACACTTTCCTTTCAGACAAGCTAATAAAAAAAAAACTTGGTAATACGCGAAAACTGCTCAAAAACTGTTTCATGGTGTCAGAGTTCGATGAAACATTTACTTTTACCCCAAACTAATAAAAAAAAACCTGGTTATACGCGAAACACTGCTTAGAAAACTGTTTCATGGTGTCAAAGTTCGATGAAACATTTACTTTTATCCCAAACTAATAAAACAAAACCTGGTTGTACATGAAAAACTACTTAGAAAACTATTTCATGGTTCAAAGTTCAATGAAATATTTACTTTTCAGGCAAACTAATAAAAAAAACTTGGTTATACGCGAAAAAACTCTTTAAAAACTATTTCATGGTGTCAAAGTTCGATGAAACATTCAAATTTCGGGCAAACTAATAAAAATGATTAGGTTATACACGAAAAAACTGATCTAAAAACTATTTCGTGGTGTCAAAGTTCGACGAAACATTTATTTTTGCCCCAAACTAATAAAAAAAAAAACCTGATTATACACGAAAAACTGCTCTGAAAACTGGTTCATGGTGTCAAAGTTCAATGAAACATTTTTTTTTCAGACAATCTAATAAAAAAAACGTGGTAATACGAGAAAAACTGCTCTGAAAACTGTTTCATGGTGACAAAGTTCTATCACACATTTACTTTTCAGATAAGCTAATTGTAAAAAAAAGCCTTGTTTTTTTTTCAAATAAAAAAAAACAGAAAAGGACTAGATAAGATAAAATAAGATAAGATAATATTTTATTACTACCAAGAGTTGTAACTGGAAATACTGGAAGGGATGAATGCCATCCAGTAACACATTAGTTAGTCTTACAGGAAAACAAAAAAAGCATGACAATACAAACATATCAAAAACATTTCAGAAAGGAAGTTAGGTAGACATCTTTCAGGTTTCACTTTAACATTTTTAGACTGGTTGAGTTTACCACCCCAGATGGAAGGCTCTTCTACGGATTCACCACACGGTTTTTAAGAAGTATTTTATACAATCTCTTCTAAACACGGAAACACTAAGTTTAAATGGGTGTAGGTATTACCGCGGATTTTAAAGAATAACTGTGGATCAAAATCCATAAATACCTCAATATAGCAAAGCTAAGACCGAGGTCAGCATGCAACCTCGTAATTCTAATGCTTCAAGACCAAGGTATTTTAAACGATGCCCATACGGTTAGTGTTTGCAGCCTCGCAGGTAGTTTTGTAAAGGAAAAATGACGAACTTATTCAACATGGTTTATGTCTTTGATTAAGTGAGGAGACCAGACCGGACTGGCGTACTCCAAAATAGGGCGGACGTTGATAGTAAATGCTTTGGCCACGGTGGTCACATCGCCGGACATGAAGCAACGTCTAAAAAGGGGTCCGATTTGTTTAGTCTTGGCCACAACTTGGTTACAATGATTTGTAAAAAGCAATCAAGAAATAAACAGGAAGGACATTTTGCATCATACTTCATTATCAGCTAAAAGATACAGATTTAAAAAATTGGCCAACTTCAACTTCAAGATCAAACCTGTAGGTATAAAGGTCATCAAACATTCCCGTTTCTGAAGTAAGGTGCGTGGACTGCAGCGAGCAAAGCAACGCGTTTCTCGCTTGGTCGATCAGTCTTTCACTTGGCATTACTCTAGCATTAGCAAGGGTCTTATTCCCTGGCTGACGTAAAGCCATACAAACAAACAAACAAATCATCCGTTTTGAGCGATGTAGATAAAATGTAGACGTGCTAAGGAATGTAATGAACGAATTGTGAACAACAATGACAATCAGCTTTCTTCCAAATAATCAATACATCGATTTGGTGATGATCCATGGATCGGAGAAGCTACATGAAGCATGGATCGACGCCGACAGAGTGAGTGATGTGAACGATACGGCTCGTGTTATTAACAATTCTACATAGGTGGATTCATTTTTTGTAATGCAAACATTCGCCGAGTAGGTGTCCGTTCCCTTCGTATGCTTCATATCGTTTATCTGACATAAACTATACATCTGTCTTAACGCTCCTCTAGCCCTCCTCTAGCATTATCTAACACTCCTCTTTCTTGTGCATCTCTGAATATGATTCTCGTATGATGCAACAACGTGCCACTGAAAGGCAGTCAACATTTAGGAATGGAAACAAACATCTGTATAACTGTTTTTTGGTACTGATCGGAAAATTTGCAGCGTATTCATTGGAGTTTTGAAATGGAGAGTAGTATCTCCCTTTTTAGTCTTCTGTACAGCCGAACGGCTGAGAAGACTATTGCAACGATTTTGTCTGTCCACCTGTCCGTCGCTTTTTCCAACTTCAGAACCGTACAAGATGGGGACAAACGATTTTCACCATTACACACAACGTGCCAAAAATTATTTTAAAAACGCTCCAGTTTAAACACCATTGCTTCCATATAGCTAATAGGCTTTCTCCACAAAACTCAATGAAATAATAACATTTGACAGTAGCATTTAAACATACAGGAAAACACACAACAGTAAAATCAAAAAAGGATTTCGTTAACGACACACATTAGCTTCATTTAAAGTAGCGTTGCACCGTCTAATATGGATGAATAGGCTTACTGTCGAATCAGATTCTCCCAGTGAGATGTTACTTACGAAATTAAAACGGCAGGTAAAAAATGCAGGCCTAAAAAAGCTAAAAATTACAACCACACCGTTACATAAACGAATGACCCTAAGCTCGAACCCAATTCATCATTAGCTGCTACTCACGAAATTAAAATGGCAGGTATAAATTAGGCCTAAAAGCTGACAATTACTCCTAAAATCTAAAACTAGGCCTAAAAGCTAACACATTTTTAATCAGCGATTGTGCTGGTTATTACCTTTAGATTATAATAGAGAGAACTGTTACAGTGCATGATACAGGCGTGCGCCTCAACATTTTCCAAAGTGGCGGAAGCAGTCCGAAGACCGGTTGCAACTAGGTATCGCTGCCGCTGCTTGTTTTATATTATTCTCTTAACCTCTTGTGTATACTGTAACCTGGAGGTTTTCCACGCTCCAAGACGAAGTCATAGCTGCGGAAAGTGACCAGAGTTCAACTTGGCAAGTTAATTGCAATGGAAAATTCCTAGGGTCTTTTAACCATGGGTTACTTAGGTCAGTCGCTGGGTTCGAACCGGCCATCACTTGGTTTTGAGACGAGGACACTGGCCACTGGGCTGTTGTTGCTCACTTAGCTCGGAGTTCATGGGAACTTCTCACAAAGGTCTCCATGAGCCTAAGGATTTACGTTTTCGCCCGTTTTGTAGCTGTCTATTGATCTGGATGCTGTGGCTCAAAGGGTTATGCTGAGTCAAGAAAAACATTGGTTAACCGTTAATGTATAAATTACAAAAGCCGAGACAACAACAACCAACAATAACTACAACGAAAATTACAACAATAACGATAACAGCAACAACAACAACAACAACAACAACAAAAACAACAACAATCAACTATACCAACAACAACAACAACTACAAGCCACCAATGGGGAGATTCCGTCCTTAAACGGGTTACCTTGGCAGGTTAGATGAATTGCCGCTCTTGGACGGTTTACCTTGACTGGTGTGATGTGTTGCTACCCTTGGATGGGTTACCTAGACTGGTTGAATGAGTTTGCCGCCCTTGGATGGGTTACCTTGACAGGTTAGATGTGTCGCCAACCAGGGATGGGTTACCCCTACAGATGTGTCACCACTCTAAGACGGGTTACCTTGACAGGTTAGACATCTCGCCGTCCTTGGACGGATTACCTTGACAGGTTAGGTGAGGTGCCGCCTTTGGACGGGATACATTGACAGGTTTGAAACGTCGCCGCCCTTGGACAGATTATCTTGAGAGGTTAGACCTGTTGCCACCCTCGCATGGACTACCTTGAGAGGTTAGCCACGTTCCTGCCCTTGGACGTGTGTTGCAGTCCTTGGATGAGTTACTTTAACAGGTTTGCCACATCACCATCTTTAGATGGGTTACGTTGACAGGATAGACGTGTTGCAGGCCTTGGACGGGTTAACTTGACAGGTTAGATTCGTCACCACCCTTGAACCAGTTACCTTTACAGGTGGTTAGACACATCGCCGCCCTTGGACAGGTTACCTTGAGAGGTTAAATGCGTCGCCATCCTTGGACAGATTACTTTGACAGTTTAAACGCGTCATCTGCTTTGGACGTGTTACCTTGAGGGGGTAAATACATCGCCTCCCATGGAGGTGTTATCTTGACAGGTTAGATGCGTCGCTGCTCTTGGATGGGTTACTGTAACAGGTTAGATGCGTCGCCACCCTTGGATGGGTTACCTTGACAGGTTAGATGCATTGCCGCCATTGGACCGGTTACCGTGACAGGTTAGATGCCACCTGCGGATGGCTTACTTTAACAGGTTAGATGCATTAGTTTCCTTAGACGGATTGCCACCTAGCAAAAAAAAAATCCTTTATCCTGTCGTATGTGCTCGGTAAGTTGGGTTCATTTGAGAGTATGAAGTATGCTATACTGCTACATTTAACGAATTTGATGATTGTAACCTACGTTGAACGAACAAACTTGCATTTCCATAGTATGTTTGTTATGATGGTTCGCAATATAAAATTTCATAAAAAGTTCTTTTCTAGTATTATCTACTTTGAATTCAAGTAGTGTTAATAACTTTAGAATAAAAATGGGTTGGGGGACTTGCATTAATGAACCTTTAAAAGCCAATAACCTACCTGCTCTAGTGCTAGACACTTCCAATTTTAGCATGTAGGCATGGACTACCTTGCTTCGTAATAGCAATATTTCGTTCTAATGTGCAGGGCCGTAGGAAGGGTAAGGCAAGCAAGGCGACCGCCTAGGGCGCCGTCTTGCTGGGGGCGCCTCACTGAACTGCTGCCAACCGCGTAACCGTGTTAGTGGATGGTGAACCACAAATATATTTTTTAAGTTCCCAACGCCGAGAGAAGAGATGTGCTTGCTCGAATTTGGTGTAGTGCTCGTTTCGCAACTTCCAGATATTTTCTTAACCAATTATTAGTTTTTTCTTTAATGATCAGATCTAACCGAAAACTGGAATTTCAAAAAAAAAAAAAGGTTCAAACAGAGACATGTCATTGTTCTTGCGTTTTACGTCTAAATTGGAGGCTTGCATCCGAAAATTGCGAAAATTGAAAGAAAAAACGAGTTTTTGAGTACGGTTGAATTACTTATATCGGAACTTTATTTTCTGTTTGTTAAAGCGAAATAGCTTACTCGCATCTCTTTATGACCTTAATTAACATTTTTTTGTATCAATTGACAAGCCAAAATTATCATGAAATCACGCTTGTTCGATAAAAAACACACTTGTTTCTTTTTTCTTCTTTTATTCGTTAACGTTCGTTGTCTTCAACCACTTAAATTTCCTAGTACAGGTCTCTTCAGTAGTTAGTTATGTAAGCCTCAATGTACGTAACTTTCATAATTTTTTTTTTATTTCCTTGAAATTGGCAGTCGGACGGAGGGGGAGCGGAGGGAGTTGTGGGGGCACCACTCAGTTGGTTCGCCTTGGGTTCCAAGGGGGCTAGCTACGGCCCTGCTAATGTGGTACCATAATATGAGGAAATGTCCAATAGGTCCAAAATCTTTAACACTTTTTACAATTTTTAGTCTTGATTCCGTATTTTTTAAGTTATTTTATTTTGTCGTTTTCTGTGAGCTAAAACAGTTAGCATCAGTTAAACAACAACAGTTAAACCAACAGTCAAACCCGAAATGATGCATATTGTGTAAGAACTTTCCTTTTAATTATAGTTTCCTCGTGGACACTTCATTATGATTACAAAAATGTTGGTATGACGATATAACACATTTTTTTTTCATCTGTGCTTATAAAAAACGTCATATTTTTTCCTTACAATTATAAAACCCGTAAAAGATAGGTGGGCGTAAACGTATCAACGTCAAACGGTCGCGATTATCACGCGTGCTCTGGACCATCACGCGATAAAAAAAAAACCTGACAAAATAAATTACATGAATTATATAAAATCATGGAGTTAAACACTATCACACGTAGTGCGATAGTATGCTATAACTCCGTGATAAATTTGAGAAAAGCAAATAAAAATGGTTTAAAGTTCCAGGTATACGGATTCAATTTGATTCTGCTTGCTGTATAATTAGTCAAAAAACAACACCGACCTGTGATGGAGTAACGCAATTAACCAGCAACCATTCAGAAATAGGGGAGCAACCACCCCGGATTTTTTTAAATAGCTTTCCAAACAGTGGCAGAACTATTTGTCACCCCCCCTCCCCGAAATATTACAGAAATGTATGTGGGCCCAATCCTCCCCCCCCCCCCATTTTTATTTTGTTTTTTTTATTTTTTTTTTTAAAATGCTAAATAAATATGTTACCGAGATATGTTATTTCTGGAAGAAAATTAAAAACGACAATTTTTTTGCAGTGATACCATTTTTTTTCCCCCCGGGGGCCCGGGGGGGGGGGGGAGAAATGTCTGTGGAATTTTCGCCAAAATGTCTTTAAATTGCAAAAAAAAAATTGTAGACATATAAAAATGAGAATTTCGCCGTCCTTATATGATTTAACTTCTTTTGCGATGCATAATTATTATTAAAAAAAAACGAAACAAACAAAAAAAAAAACATATTAACCACTGATCTATATACAAATGACACTGCGTGGAATCAGCAGAAAAAGGCCGCCGGCGTACTGAGAGACTTGGCCGCGCGGCCAGGTTGCTGCAGCCAATGAAAATGATTAGTGCGTGGTTTTACATAAACGGTAAGCATTCTCATTGGCTGCAGCCACCTGGCGACACTGAAATTAACTTTTCTTAACATTCCAGTTCCAACGACCATTTGGGGCATAACTTTATTAAATAATCTTCATTAATAATCTTCATTAATAATCTTCATTAATAATCT